>JAQLOM010149214.1:0-14533 GCA_030068315.1 Chrysichthys thysi
ATTACAGGCCTCTCTCATCTTTTTAAGTGGGAGAACTTGCACAATTGGTGGCTGACTAAATACTTTCTTGCCCCACTCTAGGATAGCACACAGCCCTATGGCCAGCTCTGGCTTCTCTGGAAAATATTTTTGTTGACTGAACAAAAACAGACTAAATAATTTGCTCAATATTAGTCTGTTGTATAAAGAGCTGTTGTATAATAGCAATGCTAAACTCACAATTGTGCCGTTGTACAGAATATCAGCATGGCCGTGATTACCTGCGGCTTCATGCCTACAGCTGTGCTGATAGTCACTCTTCTCTGGACCCTTTTCGTGCAATAATGCTTAAATATAAACCCTTTAATCAGTTTAACACATTCTATCATATAAAAGTGCATACAAGTTTCTGTTAATTCTTCTTTATCTTAGAATCATCCTATTCTACATTCAGAGACTATTGATGTTATGCTGATTATACTTGTATACCACATGTACAAATGTGCAAGCACATCTGCCCACTCAGGTAGTCTTCATACGTGCATGTAATGTAAACATGACCTTTTTGCTATGGCTTTTAATTCAGGGTAAGTGTTTACATCTCTGTTTTATGTGTCTTATTCTTCTTTTCTTTTATTGATTATATTTTATGCCTCTTGTTGTATTTTATGTCTCTTATTGCTCTTTATTGTACAGATGTATATAGCACTTTGGTCAACTTTGGTTGCTTAAAAGTGCTGTAGAAATAAACTTTGAGATGAGTAGAGTACACTCATTGCTGCTTGAAGCACACGAGAATACATCGAAAAAAGAGATCACGAGAGATTCTGCTGCAATTCATATCGTATCACATTATTTTTTCATCATTTTCCCAGCTGACTTCAGGCGAGAGACAGGGTACACCCTGGGCAGGTCCCCCAATCCACCGCAGGGTGACACACAGAGACAGACAATCATTCACACTCACATTCACACCTATGGCCAATTTAGAGTCGCCAATTAGCCTAATCCCCTCTGTGCATGTCTTTGGAATGTGGGAGAAGTACCCAGAGGAAACCCACATGGACACGGGGAGAACATGCAAACTCCATACAGAAGAGCACCAAGGTCAACCTTGGGGATCGAACCCAGGACCTTATTGCTATGAGGCAACAGTGCTAACCAACACACCACCATGCCGCCCCAGCTCTGAACCACCTGAATCAAAATATCCATTTGAGAAATACAGATTTGGAAACAAAAATACTGACAATTTCTGTGTTGTTGTTTGACTCTACTTACAAACAACGTTCTTTCTTCAGTTTATTCACCTTCAACTGCAGTCCTGAAAAAAAGAAAAGAAAGAAAAAACTGTTACTACATTGTAATCTGCACAACACGAGCTACTGAACACCTTGTGATGCTCAGTACATTACATTCAGTACACCTTACATTCAGTATACAGTATCTCACATCACTTTCATCAACCAACTATCAGCTCTTAAGTTAAGCTCGGTTATCATCAGCACGATCACTGCCGTGACTGTACGGTGTACAGAATAAATGAGGAAGGTTACAGAGGTGACAGATGACCTTGCACTGTGTTGTCATGGCAATCCGAGAGGCGCTTCAGCAGCTCCTGGAACAGCTGTGTGCTCTGTGTGCTGCTTCCAGGAGAGCAGCCTTCATCAGCACACTGAGCACTGCTCATCCTGCACCTCACTCAGGGGTTAGGGCCAAACACCACACTGCTCTCAGCTGGAGAAGCTGACAGGCAAATACTGAGCTGATCCGGACCCAAAACCTCCTGGAAAACACGGACTTAGAGCGCGAGCGCCAACTTCAGCGTTAGCAAGCTATTGCCATGTAAAGATACAGGTTATGTTAGCAGGGGAAAAAAACTAAAAAACAAAAAACAAAAGCAAAACTTTGTTGTAACTAATAATTTTTCCTCATTGCTGCTTGTGAATCAAATAAAAGTAAGAAACAATAGAAGTTAATTCTTTTAAAAACAAATAAACAACGCAAATTTATTCTTACCGAAACACCAAACATAAAGCTACAGCTAAAAATTCACCCGCCTCAGTCTGAAAAACCAAACGAATACGGCACCAGGCGTGCTCCACTCACTCCCAAATAGCTTCATATTGCACTATAGAGTGCACTATATATCGTACAAAAGGTCATTTTCAATACCCTAGATAGTGTACGCATAAAAGAGATTTGGTGCATTTGGGATGGAGCCAGGGAAGACGCGCCCTCCAGCGTTACGTCCATCACACGCTGTAGAGACGCATCATCGCCATCTGTTGGTTCGGCAGAAAAAGGCGCTCAAGGTGTAAATAGCCTTAAAAATATCTTACGTAATTAGATATTTGCAGGAAATTTGTCAAAATAATAAAAATAATGATCACATCCAAACACGTTGACATCTTCAGTATCTTATCATGGATTACGTTCATCTCCAGTACAGCAGGTCCTAGTGCCAACCGGCAGGTGGCGATCTTTCCCACAACCCGCCAACATGCCGAAGCTGAAGAAGAAATCATAAGCTCCGGAAGGGAACGTAAACTTCCCACAGCACAGAACAGCTGTTTTTGAAAACTGAACAAGATAAGTAAGTTTCAGGTCGTACATGTCGTTCTGGTTCGTTGTACCTGTGCCATGTGCATTTCGTGTGTATTTCTATATGCCTTCGGGCCTCTGGTAGTGATTTTCTAACGCAGAAAGCCCTTTTGAATGGCTGTCTGCAGGTTAGCTGTTTTGCTAAAGCTATGGTTTCGTCTAAAGCTCATACTACTGAAATGGGCAATTCATCATACGCTTCATGCCCTGCTGTAATCTTATGTTATGTTATGTCTCGACAGAAGTTTGTGTCTTATCGGGTGTTTTCTCATCTGGTCTATCCAGGCTCTTAAATGCCTAAGTCCTTTCTAATATAAGAGCCAGTGTCTTTTTCAGTCTCATTTAAGAAAACAGATTTTTTTTTTTACCTTTCAGGTTCCCAACACCTGGAGGGACAGGTCATACTGACTTCCTGCTGATACTTTCATTTTTACTCTTTTTCAAACTTCTTTAACATCCTAGGATATTTATCGAGGGGGTGTTCTTAATATTTGTCACTGCACATTCAATAATGTATTGTGTGCGTGTCTTAAATTTGGTCAGAAGGCAAAAGTTTAAAGTTGCCCATTGTGTCGTTTCAGTGCACATGAACAAGCAGGGCATAAGTGAGCAAGGGGTCTCTGTCTCAGAAGTTCTGCCCCGTGCAACACAGAGCATCTGCTTTGTTTACATTTTTCTAGGCACAGCCTTCAGCATGTTAAAAGTTGCAGCAACTCCAGTAATCTTATTGTGTCTGTAGTCATTGTATACACTGTAGGTAAAGCAGACAGTTTAGTCATATATCAACAACCAGGAGCCCATGAGAAGTGAGACCAGGGTACTGTATGGGAACATGGACATGTAGGTGTCATTATTAATAATTAATCTACATACAATTGATTACATGTATTAAATGTGGCTTAGAAATTACACAAATATCAATGGCATTTATCTTAACTTTAACATGCTGTAACTTTCTTGACTAATTTTTCTTTGGGTAATTTGATAAGTGTTCTCTGTTATAATAATAACAATTATTTATTATATAAAAGTTATAAATTTAAATTTAAATTTATTATATAATAATAAAAGTACAAACAGGGAATTTCACAAAGAATTTAATTTCAATAAAAAAAAGCTCCTTGAAAGGTGAGTTTAACTGGATGTGTGCCCACTTATTTATTTTTCACATTTCCCAGATTTTTAACTCTTCCCTCTGTATTGCACTAAATCTCACAGATGTTCATCATAATTAATCTTAACAAGCCAAAATTAAATATGCTAAAAATTCACTGGCCTCATGTTACATACTGGCACATATTTTACTACTATAGTCATCCCTCACCTATCGCGGGGGTTACGTTCCAGAGCCCCCCCGCGATAGGTGAAATCCGCATAGTAGCGACCTTATATTTATTTTTCTTCTTCTTCTTCTTTGCGTTAATCCACCGCAAGAGCAGAGTCCACTTGTCTGCATAGCCGCTTCCATTTGGCCCGGTCGAGCGCATCCTCTGGTGTGGCATTGACTATCTTCATGTCATCGTTGAACCGGTCCATCCATTGTTTCTTTGGTCTTCTACGAGGGCGTTTTCCAGGTGGATCGAGGCGCCGTGCTGTGTTGGCCACTGAATTCGCATCGTTGCAGATAACGTGACCATACCAATGTAGTCGCGCTTCGCGGAGCTTTTCCACGATTGGCGTGATGCCCATGCGCTTCCTCACGTTGGCGTTCATGACGTGATCGAGTTGTGTTAAGCCTAGGCTCCACCTGAGCATGCGCATCTCCATGGCATTGAGGGCATGCTCGTATTTCGTCGCAACTGGCCAACACTCTGATCCATAGAGTGCAACTTGTCGGACCACTGTTTTGTTGATCTTCGCCTTGAGCCAGCCGGGCATGCGACGGTCGCACAGGATGCCAGTGACTTGGCCCACGCCGCATTGACCCTGGCTTGGACGTTGGGGGTGATATCACCATCGCTACTGATTGTAGAGCCAAGGTATTTGAAGGCAGTGGTTTTCTTTAGATGCACGCCATCGATAGTAATGGTTCCAGCAGCCTGCAGTCCGCACTCCGTGTACCATGTCTTTGCGGTATTAAGTTGTCGGCCATGCTCGGCTAGTCCACCATTGGATTTGCCATTCTAGTTACGCATCGGCTTCGTCGGCTAGGAGGACATCATCAGTGTACAGTAGCGACCATGGGTGCGGTGATTGAAGATCGGCAGTGACCATGTCCATACCCAAGATGAACGGGAGAGGCGAGAGACACTGGTTCAGCGTGATGGTAACAATGGGTCGGAGGCGGGCGTCGAGGATCCGCTCAAAGATCTTCATCGCACGGCAGAGGAGGCGGATTGGACAGTAGTTCGAGCATTCGGCCACATGGCCCTTACCTTTCCATGCCATTGGCACTTCACCTTCTTCAATGATACTGTTGAAGAGTATTGTGCGATAAGCGGCGCCACGCCAGCCTAGAAGCTTCCAGGCTTCAGCTGGAATGTAGGCAGGTCCAGTTACTTTCCCGTTTTTCATCTTACTCACCGTAGCTTCAACTTCTTCTATGCTAGTAGGTGGGACGGGTCCGGAGACAGGGTCAGCACTTTGAATTGGTGTGTGCGTGGAAATTCTTCATTGCAGGTCGCTGCAAAGTGCTTGCTCCAGCACTTTGAGATGGTGGGCAGGTCACAAAGTACCTGATGGTTAACGTCCTTAACGTAGTAGATTTGACCCATATCTTGTTCTCTCGCGTTAGCGAGGTGATAGATCTTATTCGCTCCTCCAGGCACGTCCAGCTCTGCATACACACGATCATAGTAGGCGGCTTTCGTTATCACCACTAAATGCTTCGCCATTGCTTTTGAAGTCTTATAAAGCAGGAGATCATTGGCGTCGTGGGTTCGGAGCCATGTCTTAAACACTGCCTTCTTCTCTTTGATCTTCCATTGCACTTCTTTGTTCCACCGCCAAACTTGCTTGTCAATGAACCGTCACCCTGGTTTCGTCTTCCCCAGTACATCCGCACCTATGCCATGGATTGGGCAACAAGGTCGCTTGCTGTGTTCTGGTTGGGGTCGACATTGATGTTGCCGAGGGCGTCCAGATGCAGTCCCCTGCACTCTGGTAGCTGCCAGTACTTGATCTTCTCCGCTGCCGTTCTCCGAGACTGCTGTTGTTGGCTGAGTTCAAGCCGGATATCCATGATGAGCAGGCAGTGCTGGGGTGCAATGTTGGTTGACGGAATGAGCTTTGCATCAGTCTCCAGCTTCAAGTTGCATCGCCGGATCAACCAATCGTCGATTTGAGATGTTTTGCTGCCGCTGGAGTAGGTGACCAGGTGTGTTGGCTTCTTTTAGAAGAAGGTGTTGGTGATTGGTGAGATTATTGGTGGTTGGTGTTGGTGATGGTGAGATCGTGTGCTCCCGTGCAATCCAACACATGGTCACCATCGTTGTTGCGCGTTCCCGATCCAAGGCTGCCATGGAATCACTCATATCCATTTCTCACCGCCCCAACATGTTCGTTGAAGTCACCGCCAATTGCGATGTATTCTTCGGGTCCAACTGACCGCAGGTGGAATTCCGCCAGTTCCTGGCTTCTTCCAGTAATCATACCGATATTGATAAGTTCCAAGGCGTAGATGGGCTTGCTTCTTTTGCCTGCCTCGTCCACTGCTGAGTATCCCTTGCTCACTTCTCACGCTGTTCGGGCAAGGACAGCACGCGTCGCCTCTGGGGAACGGCACGCGTCGCCTCTGGGGGACACCCTAGCTTTCCAGTCCAAGGGTGATTGTGGCATTGCATGATTTATGCAAACGATAAATACTCCAGCCGGCGCATCACACTGTCTGACACTGGAGACCTTTGCCTTTGGCCAACTTCCCAGAGGTCATTGTTTCCAGCTGGTACCGCAAGGAGGTGGTGATATTTTACCAGATTATATTTATTTTATTATTTATATATATTACAAGGCTTTATAAATACTTCCCACTCTCTTATTAACCTTTACCACACTCTTATAAATACTTCCTATGCTCTTTAACACTTTCTACACCCTTAAACCTATGTAATTTTAACAACATATAAAATCCTATGTGGGTACTCACCAGTGAAGTATACTGCAACTTGAATGATCAAGATGATGAATTAGCTGTGCAGTACTGATGACGATGAGATGAACGGTCACTGAGCCAATCAGTGCCCAGGATACAGAACACAGTGTTCTGGTTGGTCGCCTCCCATCCGTCAGCCAATAGTGTGTTGCGTACAATCTCACATGGGCAAACAAGCTCAAGGTAGTGGGTACACTGCATTTTCATTGTGTATTCATCCACTGATGAAATACATACTGTATTTTATTTCGATTTAATATTCTTTTAATGTGTTTGAATTAGGCATGCAAACAATTAATTGACTATCGATTAATTGTCTAAGAAGTTGGTTGAATAAATTAAATTAATTGTCAGTTAATGGGTTATATGCACAGAGGGGTGCTGATGTAGTTCCGATAAAATTTCGGCCAGCTCAGTCACTTTTGGTCCCCTTTTGTTTACTGCGTTTAGCTTGTATTTTCATTGTTACTGCCACCATGTCTCTTAAGAAAATGTTAAAATTTCAGCAAACCGATAGCACTACAGCTGAACACTGTTGTGTGCCTTTGTGTCAGGCATCCAGTAAGTACAACAAAGTGCTTAGATTTCACAAATTTCCCTCCGATGAGGAAACTAGGCAAAAATGGATTGTTGTTATCCGGAGGTATGTACGTGCGTATTTATGCTAATCGCAGCAGCTAATCCCCCCCAACTTTGTTTCGGACTTTACTGGTTGCACATTCGCACCCCCCAGTAAAACCACTCAGACTGGCTGGGTTACTGGTTTTTCCGGTATTCACGTTGATGACGTGTTAAAGAACTGTCAATAGCATTACCCCATGCTTGAAATTCCCAAATCGGTTTTCCCAAAGCCAAGTTTCCATTCCTAGTAATTTTACTGTAACCCTTCTCAGATTAAGGGAGATTATAAACGCTGATAATGTTTCAAGTTTTCCTAATTAATAGCCTACTAGGTTAATACTTATCAATTAATTGTTAATCGATCAACAAGGTCAGCCAACTAATGATTAATGAATTAATTGATAATTTGCATCCCTAGTTTGAATGAACATCTTTATATTTTTTATCGCATATAAAAACCATGATAAAGTGAAGCCGTGATAGGTGAATTACGATATGGTGAGGGATAACTGTACTTCACAAAATACCAAGCCCCTTGAATGAAGTATAATCAGAAGCTATCCTAACAGCTGTTTAGTGTGTTTCGCTGTTTAGTGTGTTTCGCGTGGCTGATATAATGTGTGTAATAATGAGGTATCTTATTTCTTGATAGCTTTGGTACAAATAGCTTTCCACTATTATTAGCTAACTTCTCTTGCATTCTAACCCGTTGCTCAATATTTACTCTTTTGTCACTATGTTTCAGTATTCCACTGCACTGGAATGCCATGTCAAAAAAGAAAAATGCAATCTTCTGAACCACAAGATAATAAGAAACAGGTGGATCTGAGCCTGACAGCATCTGATAAACCTGGCCAAACATCCTTGCGGGCCAAGAGGTCCCAAAGGTCTGGAGCGCCACAGAAGAAAGTTTCAGTTAAGTCCAAAAGAAAATCTCCAACACAGCTAAGAGATGATGTGGAAAACCCACTTCGTCGCTCCTCTAGACTGAAAAAACCCTGCAAGAAGGTGACTGGTGTAAAAAGGAAAAAAACATCAAGTAAATCTGCAATGGCAAAGGAACCAAGCCCCAAAATTAGCATTAAAGCTTCAAACAAAGATGGGGATAAATTGTGTCCGAGTTCACCTGTCCTTAAAAAAGGAAGCAGGAAATACTCTTCAAGAATGAAGAAGGATAAATGTCAGTCTCCGCTTTTGGAAACGGCTTGCACAGTGTCAGCATTACTGTACCCTGTCTTAATAGAGCACAGCTATGGTCAGCCTGCTGATTCACACAGTGAAGAAACAACACTGCCAGATAAAAACAAGGCCGGAGGAATCACCAAATTTGGACTTGATCTGAATGATGAACATGATGCTGCAGTATACCGTTCAGTGACCCAAGTGACACTGTCCACTGACACTAACACAACAAAAAAAATATCACTTGAAGAACAGAAAAAACTCTCAGTTGACAACATTGAAAAAATTGCTGTACAGTTAGATCCTGGAGTAGGTGTGATAAGTGAACCACTGCCTCCTCTGCAAGCATTTTCTAATGCCATTCAAAAAACTACCTTGAACAGACATGATTTAAATAGTGAAGACATCTCAGATACTGATGCACTCACCCTGGTGAATGCGTCTTTTCTGCAGGATACTGTACAGATGGTGGACTTTGATGCTAGTGCCGTGACCCAGAGCTCTATAACCTCAGAAACACTGGATGATGTTGAGATTGATCACTGTGTAGTTGAGATTGAAAGTTTGGAAGAAGTGACTGGTGACCTCAGTGCCTTAGACAACAATGAGCAGCCCCCCCAGGACCTGCAAGAATCAACAGGACTCAGAGAAACCAGCAAAGCTGTGGTATGCAAGGAGAGTACATCAACTCCTTCTCTTCCACAAGACAGCATAAAAGACTCCACACAAGGTTCTCTTGCACAGGCAAGTGCAGAACCTCCCAAGAAGCAAGCAATGAACCCTCAGGCTAGAACCAAGGCTCGTCTGGCAGCAATGGCTAAGGAGAGAGCAGCTGCTGCTAGGAGGCCACCCCCCAAGCAGCTCAATCTCTTAGCTCTGTGTGAGGAAATCGCAGACGACATTGCATCTGACACAACGGCAGCGAAAGAAGAGAAGACCGGAGAAAGGATTCAATCCAGTGAGATGCTTCAGAGTAACAATGAGGTAGAGGATGCAACAATTCCCACTGTTTCCAGTGACCTCCCCATCCCAGAAAGCCTCACTGAGGAGATATCAGAACCCAAGGCACACAAGAGTGCACCCAAGAAACGCTTTTTCCTGAGCCAAGTGTCTGTCCCCCTTAAAACCCAAGAAAAAAAGAAGCTGTCTCGATTCCAGAAACTGAGACAGGTTGAGCTGCAAAGGAACAAATTGACATGGACACGGGTTAAAAAATTTAAATCAGATCAGGCTAGTCAGGATGATGCAAAAGACTCCCCACAGACTTTACCCATTTCAGTATCAACCAGTCAAATCAGTCTTCCTCCTCATTCTCCCACACCACTTACTCCAGCAAATGTGTTAAAAGTGGGATCAAGTGAGTGCAGGAGAACACTCCCGGCTGTGGCACCACCTATGCCCAATGGCATTACCAGTTTAAAGCCAAGGCCTATAGTGGAGTATAAGCCATATAACCCTAGACCAAAATACTCACCAGATGACTTTGAGCTGGATGAGCCAGGTGAAGAGACTAGCAAGCCAGCTGTTCCCAGACAGGAGGTAAAAGCATCACAACCAATGTACATCACATTTATTCTGCCTTTGGCACAATCATACTGCCCAGTTACATTGATAAAATGTCTGTATTTATCTCAACAAAATTATTTAGAACGAATGATGCACTATATTTTGCTTAGTTGTTTAATTTTTATGTATAATCTATTCATAGGGCAGAATGCACCAGCCCTCAGCTTTGGATGTAGAATCCTCTAGAATACTGGGAAAACATGTATGCATCAAGACAGGTAAACATCAATCACTGTTCCTTTATGCCTACATTTCGTGATCAATCGTAGGCCCTCATTAAAACTGTGGAATGTGATCTTTGCATTCCAGTTGTTCAATAAAAGATCACAAGTTATTTAGTTATCATGATGTGCTTTATTTTTTATTTATTTAAAAAAATTTTTTAAAGGTTTAGTCTCAATCTGAGCACTTTGGCCTCTTGTGTGGACCATTTCATATTAGTTTAGTAGCCAAAATGATCATCAAAACCCATTACATTTATTCTGAATATTATTTTTCTGTTTATAGCATCTACTGGTATCAATCCCTCAAGCCAGCAACATGGTTCGCATAAGACATCAACAGAAAATTCAGTCAAAAACAGGTAACCTTTTAATGTCTTTGAGAATGTGTTTTTACAGTGTTAATGATGTTATGCTTTCTAACCGACTTGAGCGACTTCCAGGTGGGCTTTTAGCTTGCAGAGTTTAGTTTGCCTCTCAAGAATTTCTTAAATTTGCCATTCCACTGCCTGCAACTCCAGTCAGTCCAGTTTGAAATTCCCAGTGCCCTTCTTTGCCTCACATTGTCCAAGTTTATTGTTTGGTCCTAATAATAATAATAATAATAATAATAATAATAATAATAATAATAATGTGTGTGAAAAAGTAAAAATAAATGTATAAAATACAGGCACTGTAAAATTATTTAAAATTTGCCAGCTCCTGGCTAAAAACAGAGCACACTAGCACCAACGGGACCTATGCAGTTATTGAATCAGCCAGTGTCATCAAAACAGGTAAAAACTGCAAACTGTGACTTTAAATGTGGCATGAATGTTGGTGCCAAAGGAGATGGTTTGAGTATTTTTGACACTGCTGATTTCCTGCTATTTTCACACACACAGCAATCCCTTAAGAGTTTACACAGAATGATGCAAAAAACAAAAAAAACATTGAATGACCGTTCTGTGTGTGGAAACGCCTTGTTGATCTGAGAGGTCCAAGGAAAATGGCAAGATTGCCAGCTGCCACAATATATATGGTAACCCTTTCTAATCACTCTCAGCATCTCAGCATGCACAAAACATTCAACCTTGAGGTAGACAGGCTACAACAGCAGAACTCCACATGTTCACATACATGACAGGAGGTTCCACTCCTGTCAGCCAAGAACAGCAATCTTGGGCTAACATGGCCATGGGCTTATCAAAACTGGACTAAGCATTTGACCTGTATCTGCATGGTTTTATGCATTGTGCTGCTGCCACTGGATTGGCTCATTGTAATACTGCATAAATTTGTAGATATGCAGGTGTTACTATTAATACTATTTGATTCACTATAGGCATACCACAAAAGGATAAAATCATATCACTTGCATATCAATATTTATAAGTATGTGATATTGAGTGGCATCTAATAGGACTGTGAAATAAGGGCCACATATTTTTTTTAATTTATGATATGGATAGTTTCATATCTAGGAACAAGGTATATTACTCTGCCATCAGTTATGAAGATTGAGGCCCAACCACAGAGTCAACCTCAGTTTACTGCTGAAGTTCTTTCGGAAGAGATCCTCACAGAAATTAACTGAATATTCCCACCACTACCTTTACTGAAACCAATTAGCTTGTATACGGCACTAAAACAGTAATCCTGAAGATGCCTAGGTACAAGATCATGACCAGGAATATAGAGTGCACTCTCATGGAGAACAACGTTGGATGCCAAGCTCACAGGGACATTAGCTGGCTCACAGATGTACAGAAGGTAGTTATGAGAGACAGATCCTGTGTGACAATGAAGTACAAGATGATGTCCATGAGTGAGCTTCTGGAGACTGCCAAACAAAGACACAGTATGCCCTGGTTCCTTAACACCTGACACAGACCTTTAATCCATATTCCCTCTACACAAAATGGACCATAAGATAGGCATGCACATGAGTCGGTACATGAGCAAAGGTCTGGAAGGAACTGGAACCAACACCAGAGAATCAAATCGCCAGCTACTGGTTGATTGAACAATCACCCAAGACTTGCGGACCAACTTGAGTACAGCCTGGATTGACTACTTACATTTTTAAGTACTAGGTCCACATCCTTTGATTCAGCTGATGCTTGTTCTTTGTGGGAGTATTGTGGGGAGGTTTGCTGTGTGTCACACCTCCATGCTTGTTTCTGTTATAGCATGCCACTAGTGGATCCTGGCTCTGACCCTAATGACATAAATTGGCTGCTGAAAAGTGACTTTTGTGACCTTGAGAATCAACAGTTCCCAGTGGTTCCAGTAACCTCCTCATCCCAGAAACCATCACTGAGGAGATATCAGGCACAAAAGAGTGCACCCATGAAACTGTTGTTTCCTATCAATGTTTGAACTTCGTATGCACTTATTAAATTTTTTGTGTTTTTTTTTTTTTTTAGGGACAGCTGTGGCACTGGGTCAGACACAGAACTTGGGAATGAGGTTACGGATAATTTAAGGGCAGCAAGCCTAGAAGGAGAACAAAAAAATCCTGTAAGTTTAATTTCATAATGAGCTCCAAGAAGTCAAGATTCTCTCACCATTATAGCTAATGCTTAAAATTTCTGTGTAATTATTGTGGATGTTTTTCAATGATTTTAGAGTTCTTTTCTGATTAACTAAATCGTTTAAGTTGAGATAAGTATAATCATCATATAGGTCTTAATTTATATTCACTTCTTCAGCTATTAGTTTGCCATGGATTTTTATTGAAAGGTGATGTGCAAATATAATCTGAATCAGTACTTTTATCAAGCCAGTAATATCTAAGGCTATTACCTAAAGTGTTGCTTGAAAGATTGCGTCCTTTGGAATTCTTTTATTTCTACTTAAATATGCACTTATATACGTATGTGTGTATGTATGTGTGTATACAGTGAACCCCCGCAATACCGCAGTTCACCTTTCGCGGATTCACGGCATCGCAGATTTTCAGAATTTGATTCGCGGAATTTTTTGACTTTCGGGGGACTCTAGATTATAAAGTATTATTTTAAAAAATGTTCATTCAAACATTAAAAGAACATTTAAAACGAAATAAAACTGTAATAATACTGTATTTCATCAGCCAATAAAAAGTGAAAGTGGCTGTACCGCTTCAGCTCGTGAACAGGAAGTGACCTCGCCGGCAGTAAGTACGTAGAATTTTAGATATTGTTCAAATTACGTATGCTTAAGAGTGTCGAAAGTGATTAAGAGCATAGGACGTGTTTATAAACGAGTGGAAATGGTTTATAAAGCCTTAATATATATACATGACTAGCGTGATGTGGTCTTTATGAGCCTTAAAGCCCGGGGCGCTTGCCTCCTCCTTCGTGATGAAGGTATGAGAGGGCATGCGCTTCCAGAACAGGGCTGTCTCGTCCATATTGAACACCTGCTCCGGCCGATATCCGCCTTCTTTAATGATGTTCTTGAAGGTGTCACCGACAAATTTCTGCTGCGGCTTTGTCCACGGAGCCAGCCTCTCCATGGAGACTCACGCTGGCCAAGTTGAATCGCCTCTTGAATTTTTCCAAACCAGCTCTTGCTAGCGGCAAAGTCACTTTTCTTGCTGGGGGAATCTGCAAAAGTTCCAGGTTGAGGGTCGTCCTCCAGCTCAGCCCTGCCATCCGCTAACATTTCATGAAACTGCTTGGCCTTCTCTCTGATTATATGGGTATCCACGGGGATGATCTTCTTCTGGCAGTCCTCAATCCAGAGTCCTAAAGCAGATTCCATCCGGACCACAGCCTTATTCTGCCTGCTTACAACTCATTTGGCACCCTGGTCACTGCGGCCGTAGCTCTTATCTTCTTGTCAGCCTTCTTTATGTAGCGAACTGTGGACTCATTAATGCCATAATGGCATCCTACAGTGGCGCAGTTGGTCCTTTCCTTTAACATGTCCAAAAGTTTTACCTTTTCGGTGATTGTTAGCATCTTCTGCTGGCACCTGGGTGTGGACCCGGAGAAAGTAGAAGGCGCAGATAGCTTTTGGGTCATAACGAAAGGCTTTACTACCCACAAAAAGCTCAGCAAAACACAACGCTAAATGAGTGAGATGCTGGCTAACACAAACCAGAACGACGCTCTTTGCTTAGTTCATCAGCACCCAGGTGTCTGTAATTAGTAGTGCTGCCGCGATTAGTCGACGTAATCGATGTAATCGACTATGAAAATTAGTCGACGTCAATTTTATTGGGGGGGGAGTGACCCCGGGAAATATGCTTTAATGCCGTACAACGAGCATGCGCGTGCACACATGCGCACGCGAGGGGGGG
>JAQLOM010149250.1:0-14523 GCA_030068315.1 Chrysichthys thysi
TTTGGGACCTGTAGCAGGCATCAAATTTGAAATGTGCTCATTTAGTGGATAAAGGTGTACAATTTCCCAGTTTGAACTTTTGTTATGTTATCTGTGTTCTGTTGGGAATAAAATATCGGCTCATGGAATTTGAAAGTCTTTTCGTTTTCATTTTATTCACCTTTAAAGAACGTCCTGACTTTTCTAGAATTCGGGTTGTAAGTCAGATCGCACTTATGTTCCAAAATACTGTATATTCCAACACAACACTCTAACCAACCAAACCTCACATGGCTCAAAAATACGCCCCGGAATACTACTGTAACCAATCAGACCGCAGTTAACGGCCCAAAACATGTCGCAAAACACCACTAGAAACAATCCCTTCACAATTATAGCCCAAAATGCATTGCAGAATTCAAATATAACTGAACGCCAAAGCCAGTTAGATCATACCTAGATAAGAATAAAGGGGTTATTATTCATGTTTTGTCCAAATACAAGCGTTTAACTCATCAATCGTGACGAATTACTTTATCGAATATTGTGCTCCTGAAATAATTAACACGTCCTCAACGGCCGACTCCAGTGAAACAGTTCGCCATTCGGATTTATTCATTTAAAAACGCACTTGCGTATAAAACTGAGCTCCAAAAAAAAAAAAAACCCATTTTGAATCACTCAAGAAAATTGCAATAATTGTTCTAATGTGATATTTTAACACGCTCGGCT
The DNA here is from genome assembly GCA_030068315.1 of Chrysichthys thysi. Classification (NCBI taxonomy): domain Eukaryota; kingdom Metazoa; phylum Chordata; class Actinopteri; order Siluriformes; family Claroteidae; genus Chrysichthys; species Chrysichthys thysi. Next base: position 712 of record JAQLOM010149250.1, read on the forward strand.
GCCGTGAAATAAATCCCTAAAAACATGGCCGCGTGAGTGGAATATTCTGGTATCTGGATTGGCAGAACAACGTGGACAATGTGGTGGTTTTTTTCTTTCCAATTTGCATGTCCATGTGTACGTATTTATCCATTCAGTCCCTGATTCATACTTCTCTAGCTCATGTTATTGGTTTTTATTTGGATTTCCGAGGCGTAAAGAGGTTTTGATTAGCGGTGTGTGTGGTTTTTAAGTGTCCGGTGAGTGTCGAGCACTAAGAGAGGGAGCTCACTGCCGCAGAGGAGAAGCAATCCAGTGGCCAGAAGAAGACGGTGAGCTCGAGCCAGGATGCTCATGACGCCCATCATCCCGCCGATAAAGAGGACGATCACGCTGAGGGGCAGCAGCACGAAGAACGTCGCCTGCATGTCTGTAAGAGAGTCATAATAAATATAATAATAAACATAAAACATATCAAATAATTACACCTCAAATGCACAAACAGTCTCACACTTTCACTTAAATCCCCTAATAAAGGGTTTGCATGCATAAGATGCTTCAAGGATCGTCTATTTGTACTGACATTCATTTCGAACCATGGTTCTTAATTACTCAACGTGGTGCTAATTAACTCCCCGTCACGGTCCACGCTGCGGAAAAAAAAGTATGCGCCCCCTTGTGATTAATACCCGCTCGAACCTGCTCGATCAGTGCGGTGAAGCGAACATTTCCACAAGCTGATGATGAATCTTCCCCGATGGCGAGAGAGCAGTTTTAAACCTGTGAAATCTACAGCCTTTTCGGTGCGTCAATAATTATGGGATCTCTCCCTCTTCGTGGTGGAGCACAGCATCCCGTTTGACGCTGACCTCGTCTTTAAGTCGTTCGTCTGCACGGTTCTCGTTGGGAAGGTGATGGATTGCGCTTGGGTCCTGCTCCACAGGGAACAGCTTGCAAATTGGGCAAAGTAAGTGATTACAACGCGACTGTTTCCTTTCTCCACTGGTGGTGATTTTCCGCCTGACGAAGGACACAGGCGGAACCAGGCTTTACACCTAACCAGCTCGTTAACTGCTTAATACTTTAGATTAGTGCTACAAGACGGTGTATTGAGCGCCGAGTCGCGCGTCCCTGGAGAACTCCGAGCGTGTAATCAAGAACTCGCCTTGAAAGCCCAATAAGTCCGGGCACTTTCATCGAGGGACAAAAGGGATATCGATTCCGCCAGATTGTCATCACCTTTACTTGCTAATAGCTCGCTGTGTGCGATCCCGTCGCTAGTTTGTTCGCTAGCGAACATGTGCGGCACAGATTCGCTTATGCACACGATACGTAGCCTGCATCTAGGTGCCGACGCTAATGGTGGATCTCGGACTCCTTCCACACAACAACGTGATATTTGGTCAGCAGACAGACGACAACGCAATCAGCGCATGAAAGGATAACGCATTCGATCCTCAGCCTGCTTCTTCACCACTAATGGGGGAAAATACACCAAGATTGCAGCCACTTCCAAGATTATACCCTTTCCTATTTACCACAATGGAGGCATCCAGCAAAGAGCAGTTGCGGTATCTCGGCACTCTGAAAAACATCCCTTCGAGGCGTCTTCCATACTGGAGATCCATGTTATTGAGTTCCGTGTTATAGTCATGTGACCTATTAATGATTTAGCACAGCTTGGGTAGCCACGCCCCCTACAACAAGCACTTATAATAAAGGTGTCAGGCGCATGTCGAACGTATGGACTTCCCGAGTCAATCCCACGCGACTTGATTTACGCAGAATTACTACAGACGTCCTCCGGGAACATCGCTAAACAGAAGACTGATCCTGTCCAAACAGTACCATAGGACGCCATAGGACGCCCTCTGTTTTCACTTTTTACGACAGGACCGGTTATTAAACTGGTTCAGGCTGCTTTCAGAACGCCTCACATCTGGAGTCTGTACGTCACAAAAAAGTCCGCGTGTGGTGATGGGCAGGTACCAGTCTGGAACAAATGGTGTTGTCTTTCTGTGAAGAAAGGCAGAAAGCTCTTTAGGGCCAGCGTTTCACAGACTGTCTCCTGTAAAACGCTCCCAGGAAGCCAGCAGGCAGGCACACAACACATGGCACTCGGCAGCAGCGTGCGGAGCAATTTGAGCAGATGAAGTGATGTGAAAGCCACCATTCCAAGTCCAATTATTATCCTGGGTGATTTTAACCACACCAGAACAAATGGACTTCCCAATTATTCAGCTCATTAGGGGCTTAAAACTCGAGATCAGTGAGGTTCAGGGCCTCGCTTTGTGCGTCCCAATAATTCCCAGGGCATTTAGTGTGAATAACAGGTTTGTCGGTTTATCTCCAATATCTACCTTTATTATTATCCCAATGTTTATAAGATACAAACATGAATAAAGGTGTCTGAGAACCGTCCGGGAGGGCAAGGCCTAATATTCTAATGAGCACACTCGATGGGCATTCCTTTGCCACTTGATTGACATTCGTTAGAGAAACGCCACGTGAACTTCAGATTTACTTCAGATGTGAGATTTATACATGTCACTCTTTCACGTTTCACTACACGGTTCATTTTTCCACCCCTACGATTCACTTATTTGCAAAATTTTTTAATACAAATATTTTCAAGTGTTCAAATTTTTGAACGTTTTAAATTTTTCTGCAGTTTTTCAATTCTGAACGTGATTCCTTTTGCGGATGTGAATATTTCAAAAAGATCCCCCCCCCCCCCCACGTATGATTCCTTCATTTGATTCGTTTATTTTTCACGTCATTCCTTCACAAGTTGGCTGTTTTCACATGTGATTTGTTTTGTTTTCTACGCATGATTAATTATTCACATATGATTCCTTTATTTGATTCATTTATTTTAGGTATATGATTCTTTCGCACGAGTCACTTATTTTCCTGTGATTTGTTTTGCTTTGTTTTGGTTTTTTGGCACACAAATTCATTTTTCCCATATGATTCCTTTATTTGATTCATTTATTTTCGCATATGATTCTTTCACTTGATTCATTTTTCATATGTGTTTTTTTTTTACACCTGATTCATTTTTACATACGATTCTTTTATTTGATTCATTTATTTTACGTATATGATTCTTTCCCACGAGTCACTTATTTTCACATGTGATTTTTTTTTTGCACACGAATCATTTTCCCACATGATTCCTTTATTTGATTCATTTATTTTCACAAATGATTCTTTCACTTGATTCATTTTTCACATGTGCTTATTTATTTATTTTTTTACACCTGATTCATTTTTACATATGATTCCTTTATTCGATTCGTTGGTTTTACATATATGACTCTTTCCCATGAGTCACTTATTTGCACACGTGATTATCTTTTACATGATTCATTTTTCACCTAAGATTCCTTTATTCGATTCATTCATTTTCACACGTGAATCTTTCCGTGGATCCTAGGGTCTTTTCACGTGTCATCTTTCTGTACGGCTCGCTCCAAACCTGCTACACTACTTATTTACAGAATGAACCAGCAGAAGAGTTCATGTGTCCACAAAGTGAGTCTCGGACACATACTGATAAACGAGTTTCCTCACAGAATTCAAACATTTCCCACAAAGAATTCATAAATTTGATCAAACCAGGCGTCTCTGAACCACGGCGCATCCTGAACTGTTAATGTCACCATGGCAACGTCGCGTCACACTCTCATACGTATCTAATGTCAGCCTAGAGCGCTAAATAGAACAATTTGCATTTTTTATTTTTTTTTTCTGCATCTTAAACAATGTCCCTTTCAGCAAATGTCCAAATCAAAGAGCGCGCGTGCCGTGTTTTGCATCTGTTCTTTTTTTCATGAGGTGTAATCCTATGTCTTACAATAAGGCCTTGATTTACCGAGACCCCGAATGAAGAGGCTAATGTGTCCAATGTGACAAATCAGATGAGTCGTAAGTGGCATAACGTGCAAATTGCACAAGCTGGGGGGGGGGACAAATAAAAGAAAAAAAAAGCTTTGTACGTGGTGGCAACCAGTCAGACGTTAAGACGTTATCAGCGTGTGAAAGCACCCATCAGGTGAGACGCCATAGGACTAACAGCCAGAATTCATTTCAGGCCTCGCAGGACTACTAGCGTTATATTGTTAAATCTGGATAATTGTCATATTGCAGACTTTTGAAATTGGAAAGAAAAAAAAAACCCCTCTCAAAATAAACAAATAAATAAATAAATAACCCAGGCGACACGTTGAATGGTTCGGCTTTTACAACCCAACCTCAATTATTATAAATATAAAATCCATTTTCTGCCTTTCTCCATCCTCCTACGGGCGAGCCACGAGAGGTCCGAAAGCTTTCATGGAGATACCAAATAATTGCAGGCGTCTTGTTTTCAGCGGTCTCATCTCCGTTCTGGTTCGTCCTTTTACCGCACGCCGAACACAAACGCAGGGAATAAAAGTGCACTCGGCTTTGAGTCCGGCACAAAGATAAACCTTGGGCTGTTCGTCCAGGTAATTAGCGGCCTTCCAGAAACCGACGCGCCATTATAAGGACGGACGCACCAAAACACCGCGTACTTTTCTTGCTCTGAAAATCACCCCTCTAACACCACAGCGCCGACGGATCCTGGGTGTTGATGAAGCTCCGAATTCTCGTTCCTTAGACGTGATCGTTTCTACGGTAACAGGTCGTCTTCCTGCGACGCATTCAAATGATTCATGGAAACCGGTGCCAAAGTGGTGCAGTGTGAAAGGAATAAAACGCTTTCGGAAGCGCATTGGGAAATCCTCACGGTTTCCCGTAACGTCGTATAGCTTTTCCTGAACACGTGATCGCAGGATGCGAGGTGTTTTTTTCCCCAGTCTCAGCACAGGCCACCCTCTAATCATTAATACTCGTAAGCAAACCCATTTGTGCATTAAAGTTCATCGGGTGAAATGAACATTTCATATTTCAGGAGGGAAGACGCTTGGGGGTTTTCGTGTTTTGTTTTTTGACATTTTTGTATTTATTTTTTTATTCCCCCGGGGCGTTTTCAACAACTTCCCCAGCTTCTTGAATTTGTCTTTTATTTGGGAAGTCAAGATCGTACGTTATCGCGAGTAACGCCCTCCGTATATACAGTAATTTGCGAATGCAGGATGCCTTTTCGGGATCTCAGGACGTCCAATCATACTCCCGCTCCGGTCCCATGACTGTAACGTGAGCGAGATCGTGAGAGGGGTTGGATTAAAGGATTACCCCACAGGTTGGTGTTTTCCAACACAATCTCAATCAAACGTATTTGGGGAAAACGACACCACGGGAGCCGTTCTTCGGCCCGAGGGCGAAGCCCGCCGAGCGAAACCCTGACCAGTGCACACCTTGAGGAGGAAGTGGAACTGGAGCCTCCTCGACGTTCTGACGTCAGCGCCTGAGCTGAACTAGTTCGCCCGCGTAGTCAATAAGTACAACGCTAACGGCGTAAACCCAAACACACTTTTTAAAGTTTATCCTGGAGCACGCATCGTGAACCCGAAACGTCGTACATTGAGACTGTCGTAATCAGAAGACGTCCTGTACTTCTAGATATGTTTATAGATTAATACGCTTTTATTCAGACCTGATATACTGTGGAGCCGCTTCGTGACCACGTCCATTGTTAAAAGCGCTATAGAAATCAAACTGAATTGATTTGAAGTGTGGACCGGTTGGGGTTAATGTGTACTATTGAACGGACCGGCGGACAATCCCAAGAAAGGTTCTCACTGCAGCGGAAGGACAGTGCCGTAGGTGGATTGGTGCACAAGACTGTTCTCGAGAGTGTACGTCTGCACGACGAGGCCTCACGTCAGCGTGTGTCCGTTTCCTGGGCACGTTACTTTAGCAGCATGATCCGTGAAACGTTATTGCGTTTTCCGTTCGGGTAAATTCCTCCAGCGTATGACTCAAACCCCCGTCTCCGCTTTATCACTCCGCGGGACGTCCTTATTAAAATGAAAGTCGGAACAGAGCGCGGGGCGAGCGATCACCAACCGGATTAGCGATGGGTTCTGAAACGAGACAGATAAGCGGAAATGAGGATCCTGTATCCTCGGGGTGGATTAATAGACATAACAGGAAGAGACAGGAGAGCCAGAGTCTCACTCTGATTATCCGCAGGTACCGAATACGTTACCGTTTCTATAGTAACAGCAAGTCCGGAGGACCAAATCAGCACAATCCAAACACAGAGAAGTTCTCCTTCACTTTTAAACCAGGATGAAATACTCCAGGATTGATGTCTAATGTGAAACGTCGTATTTCTGAAGTTACGTTCCTCGGATTCGGGTTTGTTTCTCCCCCACCCCCACCCCCACCCCACCTCACCCAGGTCCTGTCTGTAGACCTTTTCCTCAGGTTCCTCGCTAAAAGGCATCATGATTAAAGCCGGACCCAGCGCTTATTGTTGTTGTTGTTGATCAAAAGCAAAACTTCAATTTTGAAGTAGCCTTGAGGTTTTTTTTCCCACTCAGCTCGACAGAGAGGCTCTCTCCGTTCGGTTTCCCATGTCGCGGCCTGTGGATAAAGCGCGCGCGGCGTTTGGACCAGCGCGGGTTAAATTTCCAAGCGTCGTTTGATGTGCGAGATGAAAAAGGAGAAACCTCAAAAAGAAAGAGAAACGTTACTGAAAGAATAAGCCGAGCGACGTGAAGAAGAAGAAGAAGAAGAAGAAGAAGGGGCGGCGGGCGGGTGGGGGTGGGGTAAAACCAATACCACCGCGAGAGGCAATCAATAACAGAATCTACGTCCGCCGTGGAGCAGGCGTGATGCCCCGCTGCGTATGATTGTTCTCTTTAAGAGACATTCCAGCTAATGTGCGCAACTACGCGAGGCCTGATGAGGCGTCGTTATCGGCAGGAATTGCTTGAGCGCGTTAATACGGGTTGAGCTCAGCAGGCACCTCGACTTTTTAGTCTGGTGCTGAGGACGGCGCTCTCAGGCGGTCTGACTGAATCACCCAGACGACGTCTCGAAGAAGAAAAGGCGCTCCAGGAGATTAGCGTCACGCTTAAAGACGACTTTCACGAGAGACGTCGGCGTCGGCGCTCTCGTGGGGAATACGCGTGAATCCGTCCGCCGTTACGTGACGTGACGCTTATCTTCAGACTCGGCGAGGTTTAACGGTCAGGCTACGGACGTGTGTATAGTATGCAGGGTCAAAGGAGACGAAATGAACCGTGTTCGTTGGTTTTTTCTTACGTCTGGAAAATGAGCACAAACTAGCAGGTCTGTACGAGTCCCACGAGTCAGGGGATCATACTGTGAGCACGCGCGAACACGCGTTTACCTCGACGCTAAGGTGAATGTTTGTGTCGGGGGACGGGGGGACGACTGAAATCGGTAGGCGCGCAGATAATTATCTAGCGCGCGAACAAAAAAACAAACAAAACAGACAGAGAGACAAACAAACAAACAGCCTGTGCTTTGGCTTTGGACGTGAATGAGCAATAATTAGCACATAATTAACTCAAATGAGTTACACAGATGAAAAGTGCAATCAGGACGCCTGCAGGTCACACTCACGACCTCGGGTTCAGTCTCTCGCGGATTCATGAAGCCGTTTAGAAGATTGAATTAATTTAAAAAATAAATAAACAGATAGATAGATAAATAAAAGGCGGGGAGAATATCGCGCATGCGCCGTTTCACACGCGGCCGAATAACGGGCGCCATTTTCTTTCCTCCGACCAAGTGTGCGTCCTTTAAACGTTTGTTTATTACAAACAGGAACGTGTTTTGTTTTGTTTTGTTTTGTTTTGTGTTTCTTTGCGGCAAGCGCGCGTCGGCGTCATAGTTGGGGGAAATAAATCCACGACTTCCTTCGGTCTCTCCGTTTTTTTTTGTTTCTTTTTTGTTTTGTTTTTTAGCATTTACCGGCGAGTGCTCCTGTAATCAGACTTTTCTCACGGAAAAAAAACCAAACCAAAACAAACAAAATAAACCACCCACCAATGTCATCATTTCCCCAATCAAAATGCCGCACCGGAAAATCGACTTAGCGGCTTGATCATGTGCGTACGCATCATCTCTGAATATGTGTAGCTTTCCCGAAGAGCTCTGTATAGATCTAGTGTTTAATTGGGGTGTGTGTGTGTGTGTGTGTGTGTGTGTGTGTGTGTGTGTGTGTGTGTGTGTGTGTGTGTCCAAAGACTGTTAATTACCCGAAAATTATTATCTCTTGACATATTATTGTTATTCTTATCATGATGATGAACCTCTTCAGTAATTCCAGTAAGTCTAATAGACAGATGTGTATTTAGATGCACTATTTGTTCATTAGTCACTGTTTTTGTGCACGTGCGCGCTCGGTTCTTAACTCCTCACGAGTGGGGGAAGGTAAAAAGGTAAAAAAAACAAAAATAAAACAATACGAGCAATCGATAACAAATTTAAAGTCTGTAGAACAGGCGGCGGCGGTGGAAGCGGCGGCGCAGAGCTGCCTTTGATTGCTCTCTTTCTGGGATAAAAAGCCATTCCGGCGCTCGTCTCCGAACTGCGTGAGGTCACGAGGCTTCGTAATTGACTCGAATTGATTGAAGGCATTAATACGTTCTGGGCCCAGCAGGTAGCTCAGCTTTTTAGGGAAAGAAAAAGAGAGCGCTGTTCGGTGATATAAGCCGAGTGAGTCAGGTATCCATGGGGATCCGAGGAAGACGCTCCGGTTACTTATGTTTACAGGCGCCCTTTTAATGGACAAAGCGCGCGCGCTTGACTCTGGTGTGTAAGTCTAGTGAGTGGGTGGCCGTCTCCTGTAACCCTGGTCACTTTCTTCCGCAAGCAGCCGACTCGCTGTGCGCACGCGGAGATCCCGGGTTCTTAGCTTCCGCGGATCGTCCCCAGAGGTCAGTTTTTCACATCAGAGCTACACTGTGGCACTACGGCATGGTCCGCGTGTCGCTCCGGAACTTCCTGGCTTATCGTTAGTGAAATCTTCACGTCCGAAGTGCCGTATGATATGGTTGTCGATGGATTTTCTCGTAAAGGCAGCTGGAGAAGTGGGGCAGGTGCAGATCGCAGGTTCATCATTCATCCATGCGTTCGTTCATCATGCGTTTCGCGCTTTTCTCCTGCTTCTCAGGGTGCCGGGGGAACCTGGAGCCAATCCTGGCTGACTTACACCCTGGGTGAGTCGCCGATCCTGCGTAGGGTCGAGGTTTATAATTGTTGTTCTTGTTCTTCTGGGTATTTAACGCGCTCGTTGGGTGGACGCCGACCGTATACGGGCGCCGTGTGCTTGTTGAGACCGGGGTGTTTTCTAGCATTGATAACGGCGGGAATATGGAAGGAGTCTCCAGTTTCGGCGCGGACGCAAAAAGCCGTGACTTCAGGATGGAAACGTTTACACTTGGTAGTTCCTCTGGAAGGTTCCCAGAGCAAGGGAACGACTGTGAGATTCCGCACAACATTCCACCAAATGAAATGTTGTCACAGCGCCGGCATCGATTCGTTTCCTGTCAGAAGCGCGACGGGAGATCTTTAGGTTCTACCCCATGTAGAACAGCTAAGGGTTGTAGAGGAATCATTCAGCAAGGTGTGGAGTCGGAGCGAGGATGGGGTGCGATGGCTCCTGGGGTTTAAGGGGTTAAGCGTGGTGTTCTCCCACTGCTCACGTCTGTGTTTACTTGCTGGCGTCGTTAGCAGGCCTGCCCTATTACATGCTTAACCTGCACTTGAGCGTCTGATGGGTGTGTTTATGCGCTTTACGCGTTTATGTGAACTTCTCTGACGTGTCTGTGAAAGCACAAAGATGTTTGTGTGTGTGTCTGATGTGCACTCGCGCTAAGATGCCTGGAACGTAGCGTTTCTCCAAAAGTACGAGCACTGGAGTGAAAAAACTTTGCTGTACAACGGCACTAAATCGCTCGTCAAATTTAAAATCACAATCCGTAATCAGTCCCAAGTTTGTACCCGTGCTCTTTATATAAGGCTCCAGATAACCCCGGGTAAAAAGGGAGGGATCAGTGGTACCACTAGGACCAAACAAAACAACTTCTGTTTTCTTTTCATTAAACCTCAAAAAGCTGAAATGAAACGGCGTCCACGCTTCGATGCCGTCGAGGCATTCCAAAAGTGGACGAATGGAATAAGGACTATTACGCTTTAAAGGAGTATAAATCTGACCGTCATCAGCAGAGCAGTGGAAGGAGATCCCATGTTTCCTCAAAATAGCACCCAAAGGAAGCAGATAAAGAGACAAAAGAAGGGGCCCTAAAATCGAACCTTGCAGTACCCCATAATAAAGAGGCACTCAAGAAGACATAAAAACACAAAAGCTTCTTTCTGCGAGGTAAGAACAGAGAAACCAGACCATGACTGCATCTTTGATGCCTTTGGTGCCCACCCAATGCTCTAGATGTCATGTAGCTGCTCGCTTCTGGTGTCGTGTTCATGTTAGCGCGCTAAGATAAAACGTTTAGCTCATTTCTCTCTCATACGTTGGAAAATTAAACTTATCCAAAGCACGCATGAAATGATTTTTTTTAAAAAAATTTTTTTTTTAGCTTGATCTCTATGTGTAAGAACAAGAACAAGAACATGAACGATTAGACAAGAAGCGTACGAGAGAGGAGCTTGGGAGCGCTTAGGCCACGCGCACTCGCGTAAAAAAACCTGCGTCGGGCTTTTTTCGCTCATCTCGGATCGTACCGAAGAGCTCGTCTGCTCGCGCGGAAATGAGAGTGTATTCAAAATGCACCAGTAGGATGATTTCTTTGAAAGAAGATGAAGATGAAGGGAAACTACTCCTGCTCTCTAACCAGGGTTTTTTTTTCTCCGCGCATGTTGGCGGACTTACGATGCCTGTCTTATAACGTTTTAAAAACGCACGTGTTTCCAATCATGCGTCCTTGGTTTTTTTTCCAGTTTATCGCTGGACGTTGCGATAGCCATAGACAGTGTATGAAATGTGAAAAGGTTTCGTTTCACTATTGTTTGGTTTTTTTCATTTTTACTATTTGTGGCCCTTTTTTTTAATCCTGCTCTGGTCCCGTGGGGTCTATATCTTTGGACCATGTTTTCTTGGAAACTATCACGATTAGTGACCTTGCCTGCCTTGAAAATATTGGCACCTCAACAAGAATGAGAAAATCGCACCGCCGGACAGTGCAAGCTACACGAGCGGGCACCACGCTGAGCAAAACAACCTAGCGACAGGGAAACCAGGGTTAAAGCTGTGCTGCGTACGCTAACGTGGGCTTAACGGAGCCTGGTGAGCGAGCAGGTTGCTGCTGACGGGGATTCCGCTCAAGCACCACGAGTCATGACAGAAGCCATCTGGGGGAAAAACTCATCTTGGATTGGGACTGTCCTCATCAAGTCATGGCTGTCATCGCTCCCAGTGGATGAAGAAGAAGCAGATTTATCATGTAACTCAAAATCGAATCCTGATGATCCTGACCTAAACTGGTGTCCAGAGATTACTCCCTAATCTTCCCAAGTAATATCAGAGGTGGTGATCACCAAAGGCCAAATTATTCACCGTTATTTAATCACTTTTTATTCAAAATAAATATGAAGCAACGGGGACGCCAACAGCCTGGAATGTTTGAGGCTTCTCTGTTGAAGGTGAGTTACGCCTTAATTTTTCACCATTTGTAATGTTCCAGCCTTATGCTAGAATCAATCAAATTCATTTTTTTCTCCTCATGAATCTACGCTCAGGACCCTATCTTTATGTAGAATTTCCTATACAGATGCTTCAAGAGCTCATTTTAATTCAAAAGCATGTCTTCTACCTGACTCCTTGGTAGGCTAGGCTAAGCTAGGCTGAGATACCTAAGCTAAGTGGTTCAATACATACGATATTTTCAACTTAGGCATCTCCATCGTAACGTGAGGACTACCTGTATGTGCTAGGAAAGATTGTGCTTGTTAGCCTAAATGCGAGAACTATCACAAGCAGGTTTTGACATTGTTTCATCCCTAGATGTTTAACTGGACTAGATGTCTTTTAAACACTTTTAACAAATTGTACCTTATGTACTTTTCTTGAAGTAAACACTCATCCACTATATTACTCATCTTGGATACTGAATTGTCATCTTCTTTTTTTTTTTTTCATCTTTTTCTCCTTCTTCTTGAGCATGTGTATCTCCGCCTGCAACGACCCCCGACGTCCTTCAGGTTCTCCGAGTCCCAGACATGAATCTTGAATGACGCTGTCGCTGCAGCTTGAGGATCTCTGAATCACTCAAGCCCTCCATTACTGTTCATGTCCACTCAGTGGAGTGTTTGCCTGCATTTATTTGCTGGAACTCAAGTGGCCCTCAGCTCTCTACTATTTTTTTTACATGGGGGCCCCAGGCAGTGAAGTGATACTTGGGCAGGTGCTTAAATCCCAAACCGCCCTCCTGATCCATCTCGCAGGTGGAGCGTGGCGTCACCTTAAATGCAGCTTCGTATTTTCCACGTCAAAAGCTGGACACAATCATGACGGGTGCTAGCTTTTAAAATGCACAGGAAGAGTCGGAACCGCTGAGAGACGTTGTAGGGCGAGCCAGACTTGGGGGGGGACCATCCCATTCACGCACTCATTCACACCTGAGGATGATGAAGCTTTGCTAAACATCTACCGGCATGTTTTTGGACAGAAGGAGAAAACCAGGAAACCCCGAGGAAACCCCGCCCAGATACGGGGACAACATTAGACAGAAACCCAAGCTCAAGATGAAACCACGGACCCCGAAGTACATCATATCAGAACAGGAAATCAGACATCCGCTTAAATGCTTAAAACAAACACACTCCTGTTTCCTGTTCTTACTTTTCCCTGTTTTACCAGAGCCGCCGTGGTGAAACGACGTCTCCTTACCACCTCGGGGGTCCTGAGTTCCTGAGGGAGAATTTCCAGATGTTTAATTTGGCTTTCTTTCTTTCTTTCTTTCTTTCTTTCTTTCTTTCTTTCTTTCTTTCTTTCTTTATTTATTTTCTTCAGGAACCTCGGGTATGAACATGGCCCGAGCTACGAGCCTGGCTGTTTAGAGTTAGCTTCTTAACTCCTGAAGACACAGAGTGGTGTGCTGCAAGATGATATGAGATTATTTTAGCACTTTGATGAGATAACTCCAGAGACAAAGCAGGAAACCCAGGAGATCCTTGCACTTTATGAACCCAGGCCAGGTGCTCTGCTTAATCACTTTTCTGTTCTGGGCAAAAAAAATCTATCTTTACGCACCATGTAAAGTGTTATTCGCAAACAAAGAAGAGCCTCGGTCATATAACACCGGGCACAGAGATAAGCACGTTTTCATCCCACCTTTCTTTCTTTCTTTCTTTCTTTCTTTCTGATGATGATGATGATGATTGCCCAAAGGATCATCAAATCAGCACCGTGGCAAGCGGGCTTTTTTTTTATTAATTCTTTTATTAGCATGCAGTATTTTACGGCATTTATCCTGTTATTACTTTTCACCGTGAGGAAACACCTAGACATGAATCTACGGGGTGGCAGCTTCACATCTGTCTTACTACTACATTATTAAATTCAGTAGGCTGCACCGCACTGCGTGGAGCCCGAAGGGAGGAATCTAACAAGCGCAAAAAAAAAAATGTACAAATAAATAAATGAATAAAAAAATAAAAATAAAATTTAAAAAAATTCAAGGAATAAAATAAAATCTTACTTAATATATGGCTCTGTGAAGCTGTGAAGTTTCCTCCATTTCTGAAAGGGTTTATGAAAGGATGGCACTGATCCTGAACTGCAACAAGAACGACAAGAACAAACAATCCTTATGGATGGATGGATAGATATATAGATAGACAGACAGACAGACAGACAGACAGACAGACAGACAGATAGATAGATAGATAGATAGATAGATAGATAGA
>JAQLOM010149351.1:0-14503 GCA_030068315.1 Chrysichthys thysi
CCTCTGGTGGTGGATTTTTGGTACAAAAATCCAGCATTGCTTGTGTAACCGGTTTTCACATTTTCAATTTTTTGGTTAATCCATGTCACAATTTCTGTTCTCACGGCATCATCGAAAAATAAATCAAGGGTGTGTCTGCTAAAACCCATTCCCTTTCGGCCCTGGTTTCAGTCTGACAATATTTCGCATCGCGGTTCTTGTGACAGTTTTTGGCTTCTGTGACCACACATACCCGTCTTTCTGATTATTTTTTTTTTAGGTTCATTTTCGCTTGGTGTCAAATCGACCCCATAGTACCCGTCACGTTGAAGGTAATATGGCGATGCGAAAATAAACCTAAATAAAAAATAAGTGGAAAGACTTTGAAACTATCGAACATACTTTGGAAGGAAGGCCTTACGAGAAAATACATGGCAGGCAAGGTCACTAATCGGGATAGTTTCCAAAAAAAAAAAAAAAACATGGTTCAAACAGGGCTGGGGTTCTCATTGACCACATGATACCAGAGCTGGGTTAAGCACTCCACTGTCCCACGGCTAATCCTTCATAGGGTGTCCTGGTCACTGCACTGGGTTTCCTAACCTGAAATTCCAATACATCACAAAATAACTTGGACAAAAATAAAAAATCCAATAGGTGTTAGATTAATCTGTTATAGAATATTAAACAATATCAATAGTGACAAAAGTAAGCATGTAATATCTCTAAAAATATGCTATAAGACTCAGATGATCAGAGCAAGCAATAAATCTCACCTTGTCTCTTTGTCTTATTCTCTTGTACACAAAGTCAGAAAAGGGCATCCGGGGAATAAACCTTCCCGTCCCAGGATTAGCGAACACTTGGCCATTTTCATACACCACTCTGCCTCTGGAAATGGTTACCAGAGGAACGCCGTGGCACTCCATCCCCTCGAAGATGTTATAATCCACCATCTGGTGGTGGGTCTTCACGGAAATTACCCTGTAACATATGCAATTGGTTTACTGAAACACTACTTTGGGAGATTTTGTTAAAGGCCCATTATGTGCGATTCAGGTGATTGCAACCAATTGAATGCCCCCCTCCCTTACCCCTAGAATACCCAGTATCCCAAGCATGTATTCAGTGTACAGTGGCCATGACGTACCCATGGCTTTCTTCTAAGTACTTACATTCACACAAATTTCCTATTTTCTGTCCTAAATAATAAGTACAATCCTTAGGTTTTTTTTTTTCAAAAGCAAACACTGATTCCTCTTCTTCCATCTTCTCCATATTCCTTCCGATACTTCACTGCCTTGTAAAAATGCAAAGCATGGAGCTAGCTCTCTAGAAGCTTGTCTGTTTAGGGATACTGTTGCAGTGCATTATGGCAGCTTCTTGAAAGTGGGCCCGCTCCCAGTTCAGATATAAAGGGCTGATTACTCACTACTGAAAACCGAATTATGAATACTATGTTTCATTTTTGTTTATAGTTCCCCCATTAATAGGTTTATGGCATATGCACTACAAGAACCCATGGACCATACGAAGATCCCAAAAGGTCCGAAATTGTCAACAAAATTTCGAACTGGTGTAAAAGACAGATTTTCTGCAGTAGCCATTAGCACACTATTAACTAGTTAGCATTAAATCACAAAGTTTCCCAGCTTTGATCTGCTAAATAATGATGGATGAAGGATGACATGACAAAGCAGGATACAATGCAAGGATACAATGCAAGACATTCTGGCACACCCATTTCATCAAGCTTTACTTAGAAAAAAACAAAAGATTATAGGAAAAAATAAGAACTACCGAACTAGTAGAAATTAGAGTAATTCAATACACAGATTATTTCATTGGTCGCACTGAGTGCCTGGATGTTAAAGTACAACATTTAGAGTAGCAAACGTTCCTTCAGCCCTTCCTGAATCTGTGCTGATTGAAGCAGTCTTTTTAATTGAATGAAATGGCTAAACAACTCGAAGCGTTTTTACACCATGGGTTCACTGAAAATAGGATCGCTTTAGACGCTCTTGTTAATTTCCCATATTAAAAGAGGCTGGGTTATTTATATATACACTTTCTAAACAGACAAAACGAAATACCGCAAAAGGGCTGAATGAACTTAGTCCGCATTAGTGATAGATGAGATAGAGGAGTATTTTCGTTCTTCATTACTGATAATTGTGTGTCACAAATGAGCCAACACGCAATAATGACTGAATCCATCCTACACGGTTGTCAGATGCTATGAGTCAATGCTACTAATAGGAAAACAATTGGCACAGTAGTGTGATCTGAAGTATGAAGTAATGGGGACTAACTGACCGCCAAAGATACACACACACACGCCTGCAGTTTAACCAGCAGCTCCTCACGAAAATATAAACATAACTACTGGTATATTATGCTACACTGGTGTGGCATTATTCAAAATATCAGATAACCCTAAACACAAAAATTGGAATTTAATAAGAAATATCACAATTGGGACGAACAGTAACGGGCAGTAATGGGTTGTCTACACACAGGTTAGCACACTGTTTCAAGGAAATCGTTGTGCAAGTATATTTGATCTCGTGTCAAGAGATAACTCCTTCCATTCATGCCATTCAATGTGCATTAATCACTACCTTGGTAAAGCAACAACATGGAGTTTACATCTACGTTTGTCCATTGTTACATAAGAAATGTTGCTTCATCATAGCCCATGTGCTCTATGGTGACTTTGGCTAATCCTTCACTTCAGTAGAATACATTATTTACACTCTGAGGGATTCATATCTCAAATAGAGCACACAACCTTCAGAAACTCCAGAGCCCCATTAGAAAAGCAGTAATGGAATGTTGTATGAGTCTCTTCCCCAATAGGAAGCAATATTAGCGCTCATTTGTAGTCTCGATAATGTTTGCGGTATTACTCAGTGCTGTCTGCCAAGAAGTTTTGCAAAATCATCATATACATGATACACATTTATGACATTTGGCAGATGTCCATATCCAGAGCAACTGACCGTAATCTCATTTATAGTAGTTATGGTCATTGCTCAAAGGCCCAGCAGTGGTAGTTTGGCCCTTCTGGTCAGAAATCCAATGCCTTGATCGCCGATCTAGTTCCAAATGGAATGCATTGCTATGGAAGGAAATACAGTGGAAGGTTTTGTATGGATGTAACCATTGTGATTCAGACCACCTGAGTTCCATAACAGGGACCTTTTATACATACACCGGGTCACGGTCATAAGGTGAAAACTTTTGCTATTGGTACACAAAAAGGAAATCACCTGGACCAACCAGTCTATCAGATGCTGCTTTGGCACCGCTAGTTACAGCATTGCTGTTTTAGTCATGGAACGTAGAAGCCAATCCATGTAATGTGCATGTTAGGACTGGGGGAGGAAACCAGAGTACTCGGAGGAAACCCACGCAGGCATGGGGAGAACATGCAAACTCCACACAGAAAGGCACCCAGGTCAACCCCGGGGATTGAACCAAGGACCTTCTTGATGTGAAGCGACAGTGCTAAACACTACACCACCCACAATAAGGAAATAACCCAACAACAACAACAAAAAACCTCCTCTAATTAGTTATAGAACCATGCAAAATGACCAAGTACAAATTGCTACGTTTGGCAGAAACCCAAAACTGCTTATCACCTAGATAACGCCATCACCACTGTGAAGCATGGTGAAGGCAGCATCATGTCGTAGAGAGGCTTGTCATTGGCAGGGACTGGGAAATTAGACCAGGTTGAGGGCAGGATTGGTGGAGATGACAATCCTAGATGGTCCAGTTTGTAAAAGACCTGAGCCTGAGATGTATTCCAAACAGAAAACAACCCTAAGCATGCCATCAAAGCTACACCAGATTGGTTCATAGCCATGAACATGCGATCGTCCCAGTCAAAGCTGAGAACGCAATTTGATTTGGAGCCTACGGCAAGATTTCTTGTGGTCTCCATTCAATACGTCACAGCTTGAGCAATTTAGCCAATAAGAATGGGCAAAAATATTAAGATCCAGATGTGCAAAACTGATGAAGGCACGTCTTATTAGACAGCCAGCTGTAATTACACCCAAAGGTGTTTCTATTAAATATGGACACAGGGATGTGGATACATATGCAACAAACAAATGTTTGTTTTTTAGCTAATTTACCTTTGTGTCGCAATAAAAAACAGTAAATAAATTGCAACTTCAAATGCTAGACATATTTTATAAATCAAATAGCAAAAAAAACAACCTGAAACACCCCCCCCCCCCACACACACACACACAATTAATTCCATTTTGATTTCCAGTTGTCACACTACAAAATGTAAAAACGTTCAAGGGGGGGTGAATAGATACTGTATATGATGAAGTTATAGTTATTTTTAGTTCAAAACATCCTTATAGGTTTAAGTAGATATAGGCAAATCCATGTGGTTTGCTGGATACATAGTTACTTAGTCTATGGCATGAAGTGACGTACAAAAAAGCCCCTTTTCTAAATTTGGTGCGTTGGTGTGCAAGGCTTTTTTAGAAACGCCTCATCAGCACGTTCCATAGAGTTTGATGTGGTTCAGTGCTGTGGCTCGAACAGAATGTCACCCAGCTGTGTGTCTTCTACTGACAGCGACGTAATGAGCTTCTCGGTAAAGATGACAGATATCGCTTTTTAGTGAGGACGCCGACGTGAAAACATGCACCATGATAACAAGGCCCCAGAAACTGTTTCGTGACATGATTAATGACAATGCAGAAAATCCTGAAACTAGGTTTGTGTCTGAATCTGCGCTTTATATGATTTAACGATCGCTTGAAAAATGTTATTAAATATTAGAGGAGCGATGACTGATGATTTTAATTTTTTGAGCAGTGACTGTTGTACACATTGTCTGCTTCAGTTACTTGTTTAGGTACTCACTTGTAGTTGATACTGCCCCAGATTAAGTGATCATTAAACAAGGCACCTTCAACTATTTAGCTTAATCAAATAACTTTTTTGTGGGTTATAAAAGGCTTAGAAATGTAGATGCATCTACTGAAGAATTCTTGAATGCATGTAATACTGAAACATATGTGTTAAAAAAAATGTATGCATGCACTTATGATATTTATTATAATTATTTTACCAGAACACTGTATTCATTTCTTTCATAAATGTATTAATTATAGGCTTAATTTTCTGATTATGACACTTTATCAAACAGGTGAGATATAATAATTGGGAAAGTGTGTCTTAATATTAATAATAATAATAATAATAAAAAACCATGGAAACCATTTGTATTTACAAAGTACATACAGTGGAACCTCTGGTCACAAACGCCTCTAAAGACCAACAAATCGGTTCCTGACCAAAAAAATTCACCAAAATTTTGCATCTGGTCACGACCACATAATCGGGTGCCAAACAAACACAGCCCCGGCCATTTGCCCCTTCTGCTTCGTACACATCAATGTTTTCGCATTTTCTGTTTGCGTATTGCACAATTACGTATTGCGTACCTAACAAAGACGCGCATGTCCCTTTAATCGGTCAGACGTGCGTTCATTTGCTGTACAGGAACCTCCTCCCCAGTCATCTTCCTCATGCAAAGTTTGTTTTCTTGGTTGTTTACAGTGAGTTTTTGTATAATTAAGGATTGTTCAAACTTTCATTTTTTTCTGTGCTTAAAACTCATTTAAAACTCATTTTTCGTTGTGTTTCTCTGCATTTTTGCTCTATAAGCTTCATTATGGGTCCCAAGAAAGTGGAAATGGTAGTGACAGTAAGAAGCCTAAGCATTTAACAGTTGAAATAAAGAAAGAAATAATCGCAAAACATGAGAACAGCCACCATATCCCTCCGCCAGCATCCACTTATGGGAAAAATTGATTCGGATCGCGAACAGAGTCTCGGAATGAATTCAGTTGTGACCAGAGGTTCCACTGTGCTTACTTCTATATGTATGTACCTGTGAATTAAAATTAATCAGAATATTTCGTCTTCTGCCACTTAATCCTGGTCAGGGTTGCTGGGGGAAGCTGGTGCCAATCCCAGCTGACATCGGGCGAGAGGCAGGACACACCCCGGGCGGGTCGCCAATCCACCGCAGGGCGACACATAGAGACAGACAACCATTCACACTCACATTCACACCTATGGGCAATTTAGAGCAGCCAATTAGCCTAATCCCCACTGTGCATCTTTGGACTGTGGGAGGATTATATAAGCACACAAAAAGACCAAAAATGAAAAATTCTATACTAAACATGTCTTTCTATGCTATATTTTATACACTACTGTAGTTGCGTGTTAGTGCAACAACTGTTTATAAAAACAGACCTAAAAAGACCTACAAATCATAATATTTTTAAAAAAATTCAATGAAAATAAAAATCACACATGATAAAACAATGCCCCGACAAAAGTCTAACCATTAAATGGTTTAATCAGCCCTCACTGAGCACACATGTGCAGTGCCACAGTCCTGATCTGAATACTGAAATGCTACCTGCAGAGTTTCATCCCCTCCAGTGTGTCAATATAGTACAAACGCACAGGCTATTATCATTCCCCTATAAGGCATGCAGGTTTATTCCCTACAGCAGCATGTGGTTTTGCACGTGGCCGTCTCTAGGCCACCGGAAGTGTGCATGACGTGCGTATGTGGCTCTTACACAAATGCTCAACTCGTACTAGGTGGGACCTGATTGGTGCTGTTAGCTGTTATGCACTACGATGAGTTGCTGTCCTTGAGCTACATTCATTGGGAGAGGAAACTGCAGAGCGCACTTATGTAAGACAGATTGTGGTCTTTTGCTGGCTCATGACGAGGGTGTCATCGTGTTCACGTACTGCTACGGTCAGACGACCACATGAGTAACAACAGGAATGTCTGACAGATTTGACTTGGTGTCAGCATTTGACCAGTCACCATGAGGAAAATACTTTTTGCTTTGATTTAAAAAAAAAAAAAAAATCCAAAGGATTAAAAGATTTCATGCCACCAAGGTTAAAGGGGGAGGAGTAGGTATAGAGAAAGAGATGTGTGTGAGAAAGAGGGAGAGAGAAAGAGAGAGAGAGAGAGAGAGAGAGAGTTCTGCATGCACTACCATTTATGGCCTTAGAGTTTCACACACTCCTCTTTGCCTCACAGGGTTTAGCGACAACACTAATGCGATAGTAAACGAACATGGTTTGGCAGGAAAGAGGAAACTGGTGTAAACCAAAAACCACTACAGTATTACATAATAAGACATTCACATGATCACGTTTCTGTATATAATAAATCTCAGGAATGATTTATTAAAGGACAGTTTCACATAGCTCATAGTTTCACTGCAGAAATTTATACTCCCAGCTTAAAATAAATCCAAAAAGGTAAACAGCTACAGATAAATAAATAAAAAGCGCTTTGTGAAACATCTCACTTGCTGATTTGGTTGTTGTTCCTGTATGTCGCTATTATTTCTAATCAAGTGTTTACTCTGTATTGTTTTTTTCTTGCTTTTTCCGCATGTTTGATACTTCCAAGTTTGTGTACTGTTCATAGGTCCTACTACCATTTTAGAGCTGACTTAAAATAATACATCTGTGTTTTCTTGGAGAACAAAGAATAAGACACATGGCTAGGAAGTGCTCCTACCAGCAGGTGATCAGGTATGAGTGCAAATAAGCCACAGAGGTGATCTAACAGGGTGAATTCACCCGTGTTGTATTTGTATTTTTGCTGAAAACAGCCGGTGTCAATTGCTATTTCGCCACTTTTTTCACAATATGGTTTATTCTCAGGTCAAAATGAGGACCTGGAGGATATGGATATAGCAGATGTGTCATAGTTGATGTTATACAAAGTGAATACTAAATCAAGCACAACGTTTCATGTTGAGAAAAGAAGAAGAAGAAGATGATGAAGAAGAAGAAGAACAACAACAAAATTTATTTTACTATAGATTCATTATTATTATTATTATTATTATTATTATTATTGTCATTGTTGTTGATGTTTTCTTGTTGCTGTTGTATTGTTGTTGATATTGTTTTTACTCTGTTTTCTTGTTGACATTTTATTCTTGTTGTTGCTCCAATATTCTTATTGGTGTTCGATTTGTGGTGTTGTCATTATTATTATTACTGTTGACTGTTTTATTCAAGTCTTTGTTGTTGCTGTTATATTCTTGTGGTTGTTGCTGTTATTGTTGTTTTATTCATGTTGTCTTTGTTGTTGCTGTTATATTCTTGTTGTTGATGTTATATTCTTGTTGTTGTTGATGTTATATTCTTGTTGTTGTTGATGTTATATTCTTGTTGGTGATATATTCTTGTGGTTGTTGATGTTATATTATTGTTGTTGCTGTTATATTAATGTTGCTGTTGATATTATATTCTTGTGGTTGCTGCTGTTTTTTTCTTGTTGCTGTTGTTGCTGTTACATTCTTCTTGTTGATGCTTTTTTTTATTGCTGCAGTTGTTGGTGCTGCCCAACCACAGTCATATCTACTGCTGAAACAAAGTCATGTTTTTTTTTTTCATCTTTTTCATCTATAGATATCTAGTAATATAGAAAAATTAATGGTTGTGTCACCTGCAAACGCTCTGCCTGTTTTGAACTCCATTTCCCAGGAACACCAGTATACAAACAACATGGCCGACAAACTCCCGCCCTTCAAGTCACCTGATTACTGATTAGTTGCAGGTGCTCACGCTCTCCATAGACTCTTTAAAAGGACTTTCATTCGGTTTGCTCCCTGGCAAAGCATTAGTTGAGTGTTCCTGTGTATATCATTGCTAAGCCTTGTTTCTCATCTATGTATCTCTGGCTTTGTCTTTATTTTGTGTGTTTTTGGATCATTCTGTTTCTGGATTCCATGTGTTAGTCTATTTACTTGTTGCCAGCACTGTTGCTGATTTTGTCTACTTTTTCAGTACCTCTGACTTATTTAATTTAATAAAATGTTTGATTTTGCACATGCATCCTGCTTCACCTGACCCACAAGACAGGTTGCAGTAGTATAAATATTTTTATGTATATTATTGGAGAAATATGTAACTTTTACCTTAAATCATACAATGACCCTGATATGTCATCAGAAATGAAGGAAAACGTGCTTGAAATACTGGCTTCTCCAACAACAATGCTACAGCCAGTACTTTCCTCTATGAAAAGACACGTTAACATCCTTCTAAAACACTCGCGATAGAGCCTGGGTAAATATTTGAGATATGTTTAAAAGATGGAGACAGCTAAAAGTCCAGAAGGGTTTTCAGACAGAACAGGCAACCCTTGAGCTTTACCTAAGATAAGCTAGCTGTCACTAATTTGCCACAGCTACGACTACAAATGGGGATTTTATTTATTTTAAAATGCCCATAAAGTCATAGTGCTCGCAATCCTACTCTGTGGGCTGTGCGCAGCTGGGTTTTCATGGCAGCAAAGCGAACCGTACTGGTGCTGGCTAACACTTACATACCAGCTAGCGTGACCTCTCTGCCTCTCGTATCACTGACACCTTATCAGCCTTCGCTGACTTTACTCAAAAGCGATGAGAGCACTTCAAACCCGAGATCTACATTGGGCTGCAACAAGGAAGAAATGTAGGCTGCTACTCTGAAAAATAAATGTGAAATGATTTATACGTTATCTTGGCCTGTTATCTGTCATCCAGGCATTTGTTTTTGGGACAACAAGCCTAGCTTTGGCTAACGTTACTGTATATAGCCAGCTACGCGTCTAGCTAACACTGGACCATGAAAGTTTTAGATTTCCAAATGGCACAAGGCTTCTTTGAGTGTTCCTTATTCATTATACGGTATATTTTTCGTGAACTTCATCCATGATGTAATTGCAACATATGGGTATGAATATAGTTAACAGCTAGTTAATGTCAAGAGCAATATTTTGAATTTGAACTGCAGTAGCCCTGTTAAGCAGTTGACTGTCAGTCTTGCAGGGTGGTCATTTGATAAAACCTAATAATTGGTAGAAATGTTTAAATCATAGTATTATCACCTCAAATTTGAGGATGAAATAACATGAAACAGAAATGATCATTTTCAGTCCTGAAATCCCCCAATTAATGTTAATTTATGGTTGGGTCTGTCACAGTTTAATTTTATTCCTTGCCCTTAAAAGGTGGCTTAAAGAATATAATTCAGCATGACAATGAATTATTCAGTACCTAAGGTGAAACGAACAGTAATGATTTGCAGTTGCAAGAATGATGAATGCAAGTCTGAAGTTTTAAACAGAACTCTGTCAGGTTGGTACTTTATCAGTGTAACAAGGCGTTGAGAAAATACTGTGGCGTCAAAAGCAGGATAAATTCCTTAACAGAAATTCCTCAAATCTAGATTTACCTGGTAGCGTTTGGGTCCCAAATAACCAGGTCTGCATCAGACCCTTTGGCAATCCTCCCTTTCTGTGGATAAAGGTTGAAGATTTTGGCTGCGTTGCTACTGGTGACCGCCACGAATCGATTTTCATCCATTTTGCCGCTATGCTGAGGAAAGTGAATGTTAACATTGTGAATGTTTCTCTCTTATCCCTCAGGTCTCCATCCACCTTCATACATACATATCCTTTTGAACTAAAAATCAAGCTGCCACACTCTTTTCCACTTTATGAATCAAATCACATCATTTAAATTTATAATAAAAAAAGGGCTCGTAGAAAAAATATTTAAAGGCACCAGTGCTTAATAAAAAGTAAAAAAAAATAGCCTACACAGCAGATGTGGAAAGGAGTTTTGTCTTCAAAATATCTTCTATATCTTCTACGACAGTGATTTGTCAACAACTACATTCTACGTATTAATCAATGAAGGACATTTATAGCCAAACAGTCCTCTCCAAAAGTATTGGGACAGCAAGGCCAATTGATCCGTTTTTGCAGTGCACTGAAGACATTTGTGCGCGAGATCAAAAAATGACCCCGAAAAAGAGAGATCAGAGTTTCAGCTCTTATTCAAAATGATACAAAATGCAGTAAGTTATACGTTGGTTAAAATATCTAGACGCAAATACCAGAGAATAAACGTTGAAACGCTGATCTCTTGCTTGCGGTTCCAATACTTATGGAGGGCCTTTGTTTAATGGTATACAATGACCTCAAAAGAATTTAATTCCTCCTGTGACTGGTTGCTCATCAATCTCTCTTTTTTTTTCCTCTCTAATAATTAAAAAAAGAAAAGAATCACCACTTTTTCAGCATGTTCTCCAGAAATCCCTCTATCTATCCTCATGACATAATTTTGCTTGGTTTTTACAAAGCTCTGATTTCTGGCAATGCTATAAAATGAGTAAATTAATAAACAGGTAGGGATCTGAAAGAGTTAAGACTTAAAATACTTAAAATGAGTCCTAAACATTTAAGTATTAAAAAAAAGAAGATCTAGATCTAGACTGACCACGCCTTTCTCCCAGATAACGGACATGCGATCCTCCACTCCATTAACGCCGTTGGGGATTTTAGTGAAGTCATCTTTGCCAAGGGCTTTCTGGCAGATGGAGAATGTGCAGTGATCAGTCCCGGTTACACTCAGATCATCACTGGAAATATTAAATATTATTCATTACAATGGAGACTGAGTGGATATTTGTAAAGATGATGTGGTCTGACAGTACAAGATCGGTGCTGGTGGGACATTAGGCTCACTACTGTCAAATGAAAGTCTATGCTAATGTAATTCATGATTTTTTTAATCGATTTTGTTAGCAGTGTCGATGACTGGAAAGGTGACGTTCTTTCTTAATCAGATCGTAAGCATTATTGTTTTTTCAAGAGAACTCAATGAAAGCCTGTTGTAACTGTGCTCTGGAGAAGTGCTGCGTGTACTTAGCGAGCAGGTCCATGAGGTAGCCAGGTGTGCTGGGGTCCGGCCTTAGCGGGGGTCCCATGACGAATCTTGCCGCATGTGCCCAGTCCTTGTGCCAGTAATGAGTGCCATCAGTACCCAGGCCAGCTGCTATGGGCTCGCCAAACACCACTCGCCCTGATGGAGCATGTTTCATAAAGATAGAGCACAGGTTTCGGTGTACAGTATCCAAAATACAAGGTGACTGAATTAATCCAATTACGATTTGCTTAACTTGATCTCTTCAATGTTCACCTGAAATACAGTTTGGAATTTGAAGCTTTTAACACTCAGTTTACTGATTACTGATCAGTTATTCATTATGAAAATTATTCTCCATAAATCCAAAAACATTATATTAAATTGCCATGTTATGTATTGGTACTTTTGTCAATTATGTGACTTATTATTAATTTATACAGACCTTCATATAAAGTGCATGTATCTTGTCCGTTTAATTAGAATCCATTTCTACTTTGATTATTTTAGACTGCTATTTTAACTAGCATATCATAAATATTCAAATCACGTACCGTTTCTGCGAGCGGCAGCCACCACTTTAGCGGCTGATTTGCTCATGACGTGCACCACATACAGAGGGCAGTTGGCAATGTGAGCGATGGTGATGGCACGCTGAGTGGCCTCTGCTTCTACCTCTTCTGGGCGACAGAGTTCATGACCCTCCGGTCCTGTGATTCCTAAAGACAGCATTTTCTTGGACTCCTAGATGCACTCAGAAAATAGACAATTTATGTTCAGAAATGTAGAATTTTTTAATGTAGTCCTGAATATATTGAATTTACTTTTGAAAAGTTTGAAGTCACAAAGTTGCTCATCATTATAATAAGTAACAACCTTGGAGCACAGTCACATATTACTCCTCAGAACTGGCTGGATCAGTGAGCACCACATGGATATCCTATGCCACAATAGCATGAGGAACGAAGCCACCTTAGGACTGACCCCTCTCATGACCTAGGAGGGGTGATGTTAATGTTGTACAACCTCAACAAGGTGTGCACTGACACCCATTTAGCACAGACTTCCGGGAATGGCATTCCTGGAAGCAATTCCCATAATCACATGAACACTGGCATGGCATGAAACCTGGACCACAAGGTCCAACACTGGACCTGCTAACCCTATTTATACAGGGTGGGCCAAGAAAAAGTAGCCCGCCTCAAATACCGGTGCCATGCTCTTTGGAGGAGGCCGTATCCCCTTTCTCTCCATCTCTTGCCCCAAGTGGAGGTGTACAGACATGAATGGGGACCACTTTCAGCATCTGTTGTGATTTTTGTTGAAGTGAATAAAAACCATTTATTTGCTTGTTTATCTTACCTTCCTATCGCCGGAGGCGGGCTACTTTTTCGTGGCCCACCCTGTAGTAGGATAAGGAAGTCTTGCACACCAAGTAACCAAGCAGGGGATGCAAATGACTTTTCCAGAAGAATGGTGGTTATTATGAGGGGCAAAAGGGTATAGATCTGGAATGGCATGTTCAAAAAGCATACTTGAGTGTCATGGCAAGGAAGGGTCCACAAACCTTTTGGGTCCATATAGAGTACTACTTCAGAGCATCTCAGCATGAGTGACCATGTATATAAGAAAGTATTCAGGTTAAATCTCATTGCCCCGGGTGGTTAGAAGGATTGAAAGGAACCCCCTAACCACTGATGATTAGTCATGCTAGCATGTCCACAGACTAGTACTAGGACTAGTAATGCAGGGCTTATGTTAAATACGGAGCTATTTGGAGTTTAGGGTATGGGTGGTAGTGGTACCGTGGTGTAGTGGTTAGCACTGTTGCCTCACAGCAAGAAGGTCCTGGGTTTGATCCCCAGATGTGACCTGGGTGCCTTTCTGTGTGGAATATGCATGTACTCCTCGTGTCCGTGTGGGCTCCCTCCAGGTATTCCGGTTTCGTCCAAAGACATGCACAGAGGGGATTAGGCTAACTGGCTACTCTAAATTGCCCGTAGGTGTGAATGTGAGCGTGAATGGTTGTCTGTCTCTGTGTGTTGGCCCTGTGGTGGAAGGGTGTACCGTGCCTCTCACCCGAAGTCGGCTAGGATTGGCTCCAGCTTCCCCCGCGTGACCCTGAACAGGATTAAGCAGAAGAAGATGAGTGAGGGGGTGAGAGAGGTTATGGGTGTTATTGCAGGGTTCTGTTTGATTCGTTTATAACCTTTTCATAAACACATATTTGCTGCCCTCCAGTGGTCATGTTTAGTTTTTCGGCTTTGATTCCCCCTTCTTTACGCCCTTTATGTCCAACTACTGTTATTTATTATTATAGACTACTGTTGTCATAGCAACATAGAAATTGAGTACACATTTATTATGTATGTAATTGTTTATCAGAGAATATCTGTAACAGTATGGCTTTATGTATTTGCATCCATCGTCGTTTGTGAATTAATAAAAAAAAGTCCATTTTATAAAGAAATGCCAAACTGTCATTCATTCATTCCTTCATCTTTAGTAAATCCTTTATTATAATCAGGGTCACAGTGGATCTAGAGTCCTACAAAGCTGGACAAATAATGGCTGAAAAACGGGGCAACAAATGGCAGAAAAAGCAAGAAAGTTTAAAAAGATTCAGCTGGGAGAACATCTAGCAACTAATGAAGCTAATTGATATCAGGTGTGTAACATGATTAGCTATAAAAGGAATGTCTTAGAGAGGCAGAGTCTCTCAGAAGTAAAGA
>JAQLOM010149465.1:0-14474 GCA_030068315.1 Chrysichthys thysi
GGAGAACATGCAAACTCCACACAGAAAGGCACCTGTGCCGAACCCGGGGCTCGAACCCAGGACCTTCTCGCCGTGAGGCGACAGTGCTAACCATTCAGCCACCGTGCCGCCAATGCACTTCATTTAAAAATTAAAAAACTAAACTTGGAGAGTAAACTTAATGTTTGGCACCAATCCAGTTAAAAGGATAAAATGTAAGATAGTTTGTTCTTGAAGGAGAAAGAGCAGAAGAATAAGGACAAAAAATGCATAATACATACTAAAGGTCTTCATAGTAACTGTGAATATTTTTTCTAAACGGACACGGACACGTAACTTTATGAATACAGCTAACAGAAATAGAGGTTGTAGTGGTGGTTGTTCTGGTTATTGTTTCCATGGTACCCTGACTGTTGTGTTTAGTGGTTATGGTTGCTCCTGGGATTATTATTGAGACCATTACAGTTGTGTTTCTTATGGTTGTCGTTGGGATGATTGTGGTTGCGGATGTTATAATTAATTGGCTTCTCTTTGTTTCAGGTATCATTCGAGATCAGTTTCGACTTTAATTTTGCACAGTTACAAAAGGAAGTCAAAGTGGCTTTCGAAGCCCGGAGGTAAGAAATAAAACAGATTTTCCAGACGATGAAATGATAACAGAAATGATTTTATTGCTGCTGCTGACGATGATATTGTTCATATGGTTTGCAGTGACAGTTCAGAGGAAACTGTAGAAGATAACAGCGAGACGGTGATTATCCCCATCCAGTACGCGACAGAGATCATCCTCAGCAGGTCTGATTATATTATAAACACGCCGAGACTGCTACATGTGCTACACATCAGCGGCAAATTAGAAAACTCAGAAACGTCTTCCACTTTTAGACAAAATCAGCTAAAAAAGTAATGGTTTATTGAAAATAATGCACAACCCTGAAAATGGGAAACATCTATTTTCCTTTTTAACAGAAAAACCAATATGGACGTTGACCTGCTTAATGAAAAGGATGAAGTTACAAACCCGATAAAGACGTACAGTGACATCGGCCCAGAGCTGAAGTTCAATCTCAAGGTCAGTGCCTTTATTTTTTATTTAAAAATTTTTTTTTTTACTAATTCACCCACATTTTCCCCAATTTATAACCAGACTGAGAGTAAAATGTGCAGAAATCAATTAATTAGTTAACTAAAAGCCGCAGAGCATAAAGTCCTTATTCTTGAAGAATACCACGCACCAAAACTGGATACTCCTTCCATATGTTATATAATCATCTCCTTACAGAAAACTAAGTAGATTATGTTGCATGTCCACCAGAAACGTCACTACAAGAAGTAATGATAACAAGAAACGATAATATAAATACATGGAATAAAGGAATCGATTTCAAATCGATGAGTGTGCCTGAGAGTGTAATTGTTTATATAAAGTATGATTTAATATTGTTCTGTTGTATTGCTTTAAACCAAAGACAAATAATTGTAATAATAATAATAATATTGAATAATAAAATTGTATTAATACAGTAGTCCCCCGCTATATCGCAGTTCACGTCCCCGGAATTTTATTTGGAATATATCGAATTTTTTTTTTTTTTTTTGGCAGATTTCCCTGGTATTTCGTGGCATCCGCAAAACCTCTAGTGAATTGTTTTGATGAAATTTTCGACGGCGAAATTCGTCGCACAGCTGTTTCTTGATCCAGTTGTTTATGTCAGTACAGTACCGTCTTGTTTATGACACTGTAGTGGTTCTGAAATCCAGTATGGGGCAAGTAGGTGTTAATTACAGTATTATACAGGATAGAAAAATGTAGACTAGGCTAGTGTACGACATATATACAGTACCGAAAGTATAAGTCCAGGCTACGCTAGTATAATATACAGCACATTACAATACTCACTCTAAATGTGACGTCTCTACGAATTTGATACAGAATTCAACTCGCTGTACGCTCGCAAACGTTTTCTTTATGTGTTTAATTGTGTTTGAAGAGTGTGGGAGGATCATTTAGGGCTTAAACAATTTTTTTTTTTTTATAAAGCATTTGGGGGTGGCATCCGTGTATCGTGTATTTTTGTCTCTTGTGGAAAGTTTTGGAACGTAAGCCTCGCGAAACACGAGGTACAATTATACTAAAAAAAAAAAACCCCAACATCCTTTGCAGACAATTTACAATTTGTTTTGCATTCCTGCTTCACATTAGTGTTTTTAAGGAGTATTTTAACTGCTTCTATTTACAAAAAATGTATAAAACAGATTAAGACGCACTTTTCCGTTGTTCTGTTAGGAGGTATCTGGTGTCGGTTGATGACGTAATGCGGTGTGTTTCTCTCCGCTGTAGGTGTCCGGAGCAATTTTTCCAGTCAGTCTGGTTTACCTGAACGTGTCGCTGCCCATCAGTACTAAATCAGGGAATCAACTGCTGTATATAACCTCAGTGGAGGGCACACCGGTGAGAACCCAAACCACGTCATGAATGTTTTCATCACGGTCACTTTGAATCGTCTCGTAGCAGCGAGTCAGAAGTTTGTCACATTGTCACGTGTCATGGAACACATTCAACCTTAGAATACCTTACTCTATGAGAAAGGTCAGCATAAACATTCACATGTTCCGGTGGTCATTAATTAAACCATTTACAACAATAACCATTGTGTTCAAATGAACTTTAACCTGTTCCGAAGACATGGAGCTAATTTGGCATTGAAACTCATCCTCTTCACCTTCATCTTCGTATCTGGGAGGGGGGCGGAACTCCTGTTTGTTTGTTTGTTTGAATTATTTCTTTGATTTCGTTTTTCACGTTTGCATTTTTGGCGTCAGCTACACTTTAGTACTGAACTTCAGCATGTTTTCCGGGTGTGTGTCTGTAACATGACTGACAGGAGGCACCTTTGTCAGTCGTACGAAAGCCATATGAACCAGAGCTGCATCTACACCCTTTTTTTCCGAACACAGACTTTTCCGAACCTTTTGCTTTGATCCCGATACCGACGACGACACTGAGATGAGTAAATCGATCAATCCGAGGCATCCTGGAATATTTAACTGATCTCAGTTTAGCAGTTTCTGTTGTGTGCTCTTCTTGATGAACTTCCGGTTTAATGTTTAAAACATTCACAGAGTTTTAAGAGCAATCAAGATGGCTGACCTGAGGATCACACAGGATCACGTATCATGTTTGGTTATTACGGTGGTTAGTGCTCGCTGAACTGAAGTGCTCTCACATGCGACAGTCTCTCTGTACACTCGCATGGCGGCGCCACGCTCATGTGTGCTCGATACACAGCACCGTGCGTTCATTTATCATGATCACACTCACTGACGGTGCTCCGGATCGTCCGTTCTCATTCTTTCTCGGTTAAACACACATAGCTTAAACACCACGAAGCTGTTTCATCACGTCTGTTAGAGGAAGATGCCATAATTCTTCCTCCTGCTGTTTTCCATTCGTGTCGATCATTAATCATGAAATGTGTTCAGCTCGGACATCGGATCACCGGGTACGGGTACGGGTACGGGACTGTACGGTGTTGTTTACGAGTAGAGCACAACATCAGACTGACTCGTTACATTTAGAAAGAAATGATCTTAAGATGTGTGTGTGTGTGTGTGTGTGTGTGTGACAGAGGAGTGAGGTACAGTGTGACACCCGTGCACTGATCGACCCATTTAACATCAGAGAGAAAGAATACCATGCCAAATTTACCAAGGAGAGCTTCAGAGGAACCACGCACCTGGTCAGTGTGTGTGTGTGTGTGTGTGTAATATCTCATTCTGTACACTGTTATCAGTACACAGCACATTGTACACAACATTATTAGAATGCATAGAAACTGCATTGGATCTTCAAAATCATTTTGATTCCACAAGCAGCTTTTTTTATTATTATTTATTTAAACTCAGACCAAAATGTGCATTTTATTTTCTATTATTTTATCATTAAAATGTGATTGTAATGTAAGTGTAAATATATTTTACAATTTTATGTATACTTATTTGATCATTTTATATTATTTTATTGTGTAAAAACATCCACTATATACACGACACAAACATCACCCTCCTTTGTATTCCAGTCGGTGCAGTTTGTCACTTGTGTAACGACGCTGACGTTATTTATCCCCCGTCCGGATTTTTCCACAGAACTGCGGCTCGGCGGTGTGTAAGCAGCTGAAGTGTGTGCTGAAAGACCTGAAAGTGAAACGCGATTACGACATTGTGGTGTCTGCGAGGATTTGGAACGGAACGTTCGCTGAGGTTCCAGTCCTGTTTTTATCAGTCTGAACGACAGCTGGGTTGCCAGATTGGACTGGCTGTTTTGAACCCTGATTTTTCACTTTACATTTATTTAAACTGAGGAGGAGCTTTGATTCAGAGCAGCAAAGTAAAAAAATATTGATCCGAGAAGAAATATTGATTAAATTGATAAAGTAAACGTATTAATTCTTAATTATTATTATTATTATTATTAACAGTATATGATTAAACAATTGATAAAACACATTACAATGGACCAATATCTATAGATTGTCATACAAAAGATTTTTTTATACTAATTATTAAATTATTAAACCATATAACTATTAAAAATGAAAGATTTTCCAAGCTTAGAAGAAGAAAAAAAGTTGTTGTTTTTGTTTTTAATTTAAAGTTATCATGTGCAGTTTGACGTCAGCCTAGACACTATATACAGGTGCTCCCCGAGTTATGATGGCTCGACTTATGATTTTTTGAAGTTACGATGATGATTGCCATATGCTAATAATTGTAAAATATTTAGAAGATATTTCAAATTCTCTGGCTGGCATCGTTGGCAGGCCAGCGTAACAGCGCATAACGTACGCGGGCGACACCCAGAAGTGCGCGGACGATGTCCGGATCACACACCTCATGCGATGCCTCACTTGCTCCCGCAACTCACGGAGCACTGTGTACTGTACAGTGCATTACTGCGGGGTTTTTTGTGTGCTTCAAGAGCTAATTTTAATTCAAGAGCACGTCTTCTACAGGAAAAGACTCCTGAGTAGGCTAGGCTAAGCCTGGCAGAGATACCTATTGCTAGGCTAAGTGATTCAACACAGTGGTTCGACTTGCTGTATTTTCGACTTACGATGGGCGTGGCCGAACACAACGCCATCGTAACTTGGGGACTACCTGTACTGTAGCAAAAGACCAATGAAGATTTTTTCCAGATTAATGAAGTCGCATTTTGACTGAGACTTAACCAATTTGGCAACCCAGGTTTCAAAACTTAAAAGATAAGAGCAAAATAATATTTCTGTGTTGTGAGTGTAATTTATTCTTTCTCTCTCTCCCTCCCTAGGCTGACTTCCAGGTGGTCATGTTGGAAGTGAAGGCTCAGATCGAGACGTCTCAGCCTGATCTCCTTTTTATCGCCCAGAAACAAGTGACGGTACTGAGTACTCCGTTAGCAAACTTTAAACAAGAATACAGCGACTAGCAGTTGCACATCTTTATCGGGGATGACCTGAAACCTCGACTGCTGAAGATTTTCGACAAAGCCGTACGACAAAAAGAAACCTAAACAGGCTGAAGACAAAGTGTCGAATCGATGATTTTTAAGAGTAATGAATATTAAAAAGCGATTAAAAACTCGTCTGCAGTTTTCAGCACACAGACACAGTGACACGGTTTGGGCGAAGGAACACGTCGGCCATTTTGCGTGGAACTGGAACCTGGACGAGTGCTTCATAAAAGGACCGTGTTAAAAATGTCGTGTTGTGGGGTTTTTCACCCTCCGCTGCATGGTTACTTTTCTCTTCTGTACAGGGATAACACGCTTTAGGTCGCTTCGAGCTACATCAGTCTCGAAGATACAGTGTTTTTTTTTTTTTTTTTTTTACAAGTATACATATACCATTACAATACAATATAGGATACATATACAATACATTCAAATAAATGTTAAGTCCATTATGATTTATAAAACACCTTTTAAAACAAAGATTACATGATGATATCTAATCTATCTATATAAAATTCTGTTCGTTTTTGAAACGGAAATGACCACAGAGCATATGATCCGTGTGTATGAGCGGAAACAGCGTCACTAGGGCTTACATTTTAACTAATCCCTTCGTCTGTGGTCGCCATTTTTATCTCGTCTTTACAAATCCTTATTATTTGTGTGAGAGTTATTTTACTGATATTGAAAAGAAGTAAACACCTATTTGGGAAGTAATTATTTAAGAAAACTTAAAAAAGAAAACCGCTATTTGTTGAAAAATAAAATTGCTAATTAACAAACTTATTGTATAAATACTGCATTTTATTTTTTTTCCCCTTGCGCTCAGTGAGCGACGCCACTGGGGAATCAGCTAGTACAGTATAAATTCATTAAAAAAATAAGGAAATTAGAATAATACAGTACGTTATCATACGAACAGCTGATGTTCATAGTTCCAACTTCTATCGCTAGATAGTATTAATGTTCCCGGTACAATCAAAATACATACATAGAGTATATAATAGGCTCTGGGGAGTGCTTATTAGCAGTTTTTATTACTGTGGTTAATTCGAATTAAGTGGCGTCCTCTGGATCCAATTAACGACATACGGTGAGGTTTCCCTGTACTTAGGGCTTCTCTCAGGCCTCCACGTAAATCGTGTCGTCACGGTTTGAGCGAGAATCAGTTAGTTTTAACGCTTGAAGTGTAAAAACAGCCTGAGCGTTCACACCTTTTCTCCGTATCAGGTCGACGTCACTGTGCGTAATCCGGGAGCCAAAGGTGATGTACCTGTGGGTGTGATCGTGGGCAGCGTGATTGGAGGATTACTCCTGCTGGCTCTGGCTGTTGCAGCGCTGTGGAAGGTAAGACCGGATCCTTTCTTTTTCTTTTTCAGAAGTACACTCACTGATTTAGAAATGAGCACCAGCAATGACGAGACTATTTTAGTGAGCAGGTGAATGTGTGAGAGTGGGGATGTTTTACACACAAGATTATACTGATTACATTTTATTCTTTCGCTCTCATTCTCCCTCTGACGCGTTAGTTTTTTGGGTGTCTGCCTTCTTCCATTTTTTCTGCTTTTTCCTCATAATTTCTCTTATTCTCATCATTTCTGGGGGGTTTTTCCCCTCACTGGCTTAAAGTTTCTCTACTCGTCACTTTCTTCCTTCCTTTATGCTTGTACCGCCATCCTTTCTTTCCTGCTTTTTATTCTTTTTTTCCTTCCTTTCCTTCTCTCATTCCGTTTCTTCTTTCGTTCTGCTCCCTCCTTCTTCCCCTTCCCTCCCATCACATTTGTCACATTCTCTTTCTTTGTTATCTTCCAATTTTTTTCCTTTCTCTTCCTTTTTTTTTTTTAAAGTCGTTGTGCTGGGAAGCATTTTTTAAAAAAAATCTACAGATGTCCCCAAACAATTCAAAATAAAATTAAAGATGCAACTAATCACACACTTAACATGTCTTAGCCAAGCGACTATGTTAAAAATTGTGTAAATTAGATATATGTATTTTTTTAATGTAATTGTATTGTTTAATGTAAAAAAAAAATAATAATAATGAGGTGTTTGTGGCGTCATCTCTTCAGCTCGGCTTCTTTAAGCGCAAATACCAGCAGCTACAGGGAAACGAAGACGGCCCTGAAACAGAAGGACTACAGGACGATGCAGGACCGTGAGACAAGCGTGAAACCCTGATCCCTGATCCAGTTAAAGACCATGTGATCTCAGATCAGCTTGAGCCAAAAATGTAACCCTCAGAGAGATGGAGATCAGATCAGATCAGCGGTGAGAAGGAGAAGCTCAAGCACACCCCGGCAGCAGGAAACGGTTGTGATCCACGGCGTGGATGGAAAACCGCCTGGAAAGCCACAAACGGGCAACAATCCGACTGTTGTGCTGCTGTGGAAAATCCTCTCATCCGCTGTTTATCTTCACCGACACTGAAGAAGGTTTCATTTTTACTCCGAGTCTCTGAATCAGCGTAATCACCGGGAAACGGATTTCCTGTCCCTTTTGTTTTTCCATTCATTTGGAAATACAATACTGTAAATAATTTTTGATAAAGGAATATTGTTGAAAAAGAAATGGCACGCAGACTGCACTGCCCTTTTCCTGGGGGAAAAACCCCCAAAACAAACAAACTAGTTTTAATTACAAGCACAATACAGCATGATTATGGTCAAATATTTCATAGATGGAAATTCCATGTTCCTTTTTAGATATTTTAATTCTGGATCATATCACGATGTTTCATGAGAAATGTTTCACGATATACTGGAATGCCACATTCCAGTTCTTAAAGTTTATACATTTCAGAATTGACTGTGACAAAAAAAAAAAACATTTTTGATATAATTTATTTTGAAGTCGTATCATCCAGCCGTTTAAATCATCTACTACTGAATCATGACCAGGGGAAATGCTTTTTGGAGAACTGTTAGCTCAGGGGTAACCAACATGATTATCATTCCATGCAGTTGAGTGCAAAGGTTTTCACCCCCTTTAATCAAGTCTCCAGGTGCAACGGGCCACATTTATCTTTTAGTGAAGTTGTGTTCATTTTGTTTTGTATTTTTTTGTCTGTAATTGCCAGTCAGTTGTAAAACATCAAGTGCAATCACAAAACAGCCATGAAATAAGAGTGACACATAGCCACACCCACAAAACTCAATAACAGGTAAAGAGTGCGAAAAGACAAAATGGAGACCAAACAATGAAAGAGCACAGCCTGAGTGTTGTGGGATCTAAATCTCCAGTAATGTAGTTAAAGAACTGCATATTAATGCTTCCATCTTTTACAGGGTGCCATTACTTTTGTCTTAATTGAACAGATAGTATGATTCATATTCATCTGTTTTCCTTCAAGTTATTAATATGAAGAGAACGAGTTTGACAAAAATGCTCATTAAGTTGGTTAAATTGTTAAATAATTGATCCGAACACGATGGCGAAATCCACAGGAAAAAAAACCCTCGCAGTAAGTCAGTCATCGCCGATTGTACGATCTGAAGCCAACCGATCGAGGGTCACCTTAGTATGAACTTTTTTTCTCTCGAATTAATTGAATTTTTCCGTGAACACCACATGGGAATGATTTACGAATAAATGAATTTAGATCCAGAGAGATAAATGAGGTTCAATGCGGCACCATTGAAAAACATATATAAAAGTTAGAAAACTTCCATCTTCCTTTCTAAAATGATCGAGAAATATTATTTAATAACTTTAAAATAACACTTAAGTGCATACTGTCTTTAGTAAAACTCACACACACACACACACACACACACACACACACAGTTATTTTAGCAGCAGCTGCTGTGGTTTTGTAGCTATAAATCGAGTGCTTCCTTCCCATGTAAAATTTCATCCTCGACTGCACATCCAGCTTTGGTACTAAGGTACTTTTTTGGCACCTAATAATATTGAAACGGAAGACAAGGTTAACTAACAGGAAACACACTGATCAACCTGTTACGCAAAGTGGTTTTACTACAGACCTGTATACGGTTCACACCAAAAACCTTCACCAGATGTGAAAGTGGAGTGCTGTTTAAAGGCTACATGTGTGTATATTAATATACAGTGGTACCTCTGAACTCCAACTTAATCCATTCCGAGCTCGGGTTCGAATCCTAAAAGTTCGAGTTCTGATCGAATTTTCCCCATAAGAAATAATGGAAAACCAATTAATTGGTTCCCAGCCCCAAAAAATTACACCGAAAAATGTTTTTTTTTTTAGCATTTAAACACAAAATAAA
This sequence comes from Chrysichthys thysi, assembly GCA_030068315.1. Classification (NCBI taxonomy): domain Eukaryota; kingdom Metazoa; phylum Chordata; class Actinopteri; order Siluriformes; family Claroteidae; genus Chrysichthys; species Chrysichthys thysi. Next base: position 9,712 of record JAQLOM010149465.1, read on the forward strand.
CACAAGAAGAGCACATACTAAACACATCTAGGCACATTTATCGAATGTTTATTTTTATTATTACTCTGTATTCGTTAATTTGTTCGTAAATCACAAACTTTTAGGTTGTAACTTTTTGATGAGCAATGGCTACCAAAATGATATACAGCACAGTGTATTACCTGATATTATTAATAAAAAAGCACTAATCACCAACAAACGATGCTATCACAGCGAATGCGAGGCTGAGACTAAAGAGTTACCCTTTATTTCCACTGAGTGCCGCGTGACTCATTTCCCTGCGCTATGGATAGAAAAAGGGTCAAAACCAGGGAGCATAAATAGACAATAATCAAGGCTTGGCAAAAGCGCGGGGAATGCAATCTGAAGCTTGTACCTTGGTGTGACTGAGCGAGTCTCTTTAACGTCTGTGTCATTAGTTACAAAATGCGTAACACCTGTAGCATCCCACATGACACTCGGCCATGGCGCATACTTAGCGCATGCGCCAGTGGTGCTGTGGTGGAGTGTTCTTAGAGCGGCGCGCATCCTCCGGACTGCACCGCTATCGTGGATACCCAAAAGGTGTGTTAAAAGGGGGCTCCGTGCGGGCAGATTCATGACGCGTACAAGTTATCTTAGGTCCACGGTTCAACTTCTGAGATTCAGATCGAGTTCTAGGTCATTTTTGTAGAACTAGTTGGTTCGACTCTTAAGAAATATGAGTTCTAATGAGTTCGAGTACTGAGGTACCACTGTAAACACAACAGTGCGTCATTAAAACTGAACGAACGAAGCTTGCGCATTAAATACCTGCTGGTTTCTGCTGTGAACGAAAATATGACGCTGATTTATCTCACAGTTGTGACCCAGTGCCTTGTTTACGCTCTGCTGGAGAAGGAAGTCACAGTTGTGTGATGTTAAGAAGTAATTCTGATAATATAAAAGGGCACTTGTGAAATATTAGCTCACAGTTGTGAGGTATACAGTCGCAAATGAGTGTTATGCGTTACCTAGTAACTGTGAGGGAAAACAGTCATGATTTCAGGAAAATAACCTGCAATGTCAAGATTTTCAAAAAGAGTCACAATTGAGTGATATGAACTTGCGGTTGTATGAGAAAATGACAACTGAGCAATATTAACTCAATTCCAAGACACCGTTACAATTGATTATTAACTCACAGATTTGAGGAAAGAAAAGATCGCACTGAAAATGATTTGCAATCATGAGATTAAGTCAAGACAAGTCGCAATAAATGATATTAATTTGCATTTATGAGATAAGAGTCACAATTGAGCAACGTTAGAGCACACGGTTGCAAGATAAACGTACAGCTGTGATTATTCACTTGCGTTTGTGCGAAGAAAAGCACAGCTGTGTGAAAATAACTCATAATTACAAGATTTTTACAAAGTTGCTAGGGTGTGAAAATGGCTTCGAATTGTGAGATTTGTGTTTCCAATTTGAAATCATCAGATTAAAACGAGTCATATAAGCAACATAAACTTGCAATTACAAGATAAAAGTCACGACTGAGTGAGTAATTCAGTTCTAAGAAAAAAAGAAAACAAAACAACCAGTTGTGTAAAGATTATGCCCAGATATGAGAGTTATATTTTTAAAGCAATTGTATAATTTGAATTTTCTTTTCTTTTTTCAGTAACTCCTAATCCTGAGCTTCATATTTTCTTGTACTTGGCGGAAACAAGCTTCCATAAATATAATCAACTAGCGAAGACATTTTTTATACTTGTTTCTTAGTTGGAACTTTGCTGTTTATCTCTGATTTTACTTTTAAACACTTCATCTATCTCTCCCTCTCTTCCTCTCTCTCAGGAACAGAAAGCTTTAAATAAACTACTGGAACATTTTGTACTGTAATATTTAAACCCTCTGCTGACTGAAGTGTGCTCTTCATACCCCAGCCAGCAGAATGATGTTTTTCGGGAATTAAAAAAAAAAAATCTTTTACTTTATACATTTCACCGCCGGTGAAGAGTTATTTGTTTAATTTTAGAAACAGAATTTTCTTTACATGTTCATCCGGCACTTTACTCACCGCTCCCTTTACCTGTTAGTTCACTTTAATGATGTTGACTGTACTTAACATTCTGGAGTATTTGTATTTTATTTCCACAAACACCTCACTTCATATTTCTTTTTGACTATCCTAAGAAAATGTAAAAGAAAACGAAAAAAAAAAAAATCACTTTTTCCAACCTTCAGGCTTTGGTGAGGGTTTGTATTTTTAAGCTGTATTCAGTCTGTACAGCACGTGTGCAAATTTAAGATGAATATCGATTGAATCTGACTTTTGCAGTAAGTCAGAAATGTCCTATAGACAGATTTTATCCTCTGAAATAGAAATAATTACTAATTACTATAATAATGTGTTTCGATAAATCTATAAGAGCTCTATGTTTACAGTTTTGGTTTGTTTGTGTGGTTTTTTTTTTTTTTTAAATGGTACGTTATTTCAGTTTTGATCTAGTGATAATATAGAAAACAGGGCAACTTTTGTTAAATGCTTTATGGCAATTTACTCAGTGATCATTAAAAAGGTTTTATTTGCTTAATTTGTTGTAGTTTTCATTAATATTATATACAGTAATGTGTAAAAGTGCAAAGAAATGCTGTAAAGGTGACTTCAAAAATAATGAAATGAAATCATTCTATGTGAAAGACGAATACTACCGTGTTCAATATGCAGCAATAAATGAAAAAGGACAATATTTTGTGTGATGTCCCTTTGCTTTGTGTTTAAAAAATAGCCTGAGGTACAATTTGTTGTTTTTTTTCCCGTATCATAGAGCGAGTGGTCATGTTTGATTAACATCCCGTTTTGTTTTTGTTTTTTTTTTTTTTTAAAGAAAACACTTTCAAATGCATTCATTCAAGACTAACATTAGAAAAGAAAAAAGTGAATGATCACGAACACGACTTAAAATCCTTTCAGAAATCTGTAAAACCGTAAAAAACACGTACATGAGTCTCTAGTGCCTTCGTTCTGCCTACCGCCTCCATATATGGCTGAGAAATTTCCATATATGGACTTAAAGATCCGCCTACCATTCTGCACAGACCTGAGGGCGTGTTTCCTGGATATTGTTGAGATGGTTACTGATTTGTTTTTTATTATTTAGTAAGTAAGTTTTAATGCTCTCAATGGACACCTGGGTGATGCAGAACCAACAAGTCACAAAACATCTTTATTTGCTTTTTTTTTTTTTTTTAAGAACAATTACATGTTTTTAATGAATTCCTGTACAGAACTTTCAAATCAAACACTAGCATTTATTCTACATATAATAATTATCTGACATTTTTCATAAAAAGATAAATCACAGTTGACTGACATTTGTAAGAATCCATTCATATTTGCTAATTATACTTGTTTAAAAAAATATTTTAACCTCAAGCTAAAACCTCAAGTGCTAAAATAATGAAATGTATTTTAATAATAATAATAATAATAATAATAAAAATAACAGAGCTTCCGGTCAATAGCAATATTTACTGTATAGTCTGATCATTTGGCCTATCAGAACTTTCATCTCTATATGTTTACGATTAATTTGCTTTAATAAAAAAAATAAAATAAAAAAAAAGGTTTCCTATGACCCCCTTCCTTATTGGTTGTTGTTAGTTTAAAAAAAAATCACTTAGGGGGAAGATGGGTATAATATCCACACAGTTTTATTTACACACAACTCTTCATTTAGGAGAAAAACACTCTATTAAAAGCCAAGAATATATACATTGAGCTCTACATTAGATTGCATTTTTTTTTTGTCTTAGAAAATTCAATACAAGATTTTTTTTTTTTTTTTTTTTACTACAAATGATCCAGTTTCTAGTTTGTAATTTGCTGTAATATTACTGAGTCGTACTAAAAGGAGAAAAACAGCTCACTCACAAGCTGTAGCTGTAGGTTCATGACCCCGTCTCGAGAGAAAAGCCCCACAGCTCATTACTACCCAAAGGTCAACCCGTTTTTTTCTGGTCCCGACTTCCTGTCCACAGACACTCGCTGTTCTCTTTCCAGCATGGCTCATCTGACTCATAGATCTCCTAAAAAATATAAAAAATACACCAGATGTAAGGAATAAAACACTCAGTGTGGTGCTGTGACGGGAAAATAACCCATGAGGGGGGTGGAGCGATTAAACCGAGTTACTGTTACTGATCTGAATTCGATTATTTTACCACAAAAGCAAGTTTTATTCACTTACACAATGACAATTTTATTAAAGAATGGCCTGTTTTATAGTAACATCAACAAAAGTTCTCACAGATGTCAGGGAGAAAATTATTTTTAAAGGTACAGCTTCAACTCTGACACTGGAGACTCCTTCCATAAATGATGAGTAAACGTCTCCTTACAGAGACGGCACCTGTCACGCACGGCCCCGTGAACGAGGTGTTACTATAGAAACGATGACGTATTAGAGCGAACGCTTTAATATAAACCTGCTCTGCTGTCAGAGCTGCTGTTACTGAAGATCAATCAAAACTTTCTAACCAATCAGGATCTAGAGTCAAGCAGCGGTTTGATGGAGCTCACGCTGGCAGACGAACCTTTTTCCAGATGGGGACAGTGGATTTGAGCGCGTCGATACCGTACTTCACGGCCTCCAGAGAGTCACTGCGATGAGGTGACGACACTCCGATGATCACACTGGCCTCAGTAACAGGAACCACACTACACACACATACGCAAGCACGCACACACATGTATACACACACACGTATACACACATGTATACACAGACACGTTTACA
>JAQLOM010149481.1:0-14471 GCA_030068315.1 Chrysichthys thysi
CACCTCGCGCCAACGGACCGCACGGTTTGATGTATTGCTTGCCTGGGTGCGCGCCACGGTTCGGTCCGCATTAAGTGCGAAAGAAAACCTAGGTGAATAACAATAAGTATCCTGCCTTCGGCAGGACCCTTAATAAAGAAAGAAATAATCGCAAAACATGAGAAGCGCCCCATATCCCTCCGCCACCGTCCACCTACGCCTGCGACTACGTATCCACCGCAAAGGCGACGTGCATTAAAATCATCTGTTTATTTCACTTAGGTTTATTTTTCTATAATTAAGGTTGTTTTAATTTCATTCTATGTTTTTATTGCCACACAAACATGTTTTGAAGCCTGAAACACATTAATTGTATTTACATTCATTTCAATGGGAAAAACTGATTATATCTACACAATGGACCAGAGGTTCCACTGTATATATAAAGAGCAAGCCTGTGGTGACAATGGCAAGGAAAAACTCCCTGAGACGACAAGAGAAAGAAACCTTGAGAGGAACCAGACTCATAAGGGAGACACCGCATAGTGCCGTTATAACTAACTCAGTTCTATAACTTTGTTATATTGTCCAAAAGTGCAGATGTTTTAGCACCAGATTCACTGTAGCCCAAACATAAAGTATTATAGTATTCATAGTATTCAAAATTCTAGATATATAAAACTGAACTAAGCTTCCTGAGAAATGACCCAAGTAAACAATAATTCTTCATTCTGACAGATAACACATTGCTAGAATAATAGGACTAGTAACACAATGTGCTTTCTGGAGATTCATCCATCCATGCTGGTCTGCTTCAGAATGAACACTGGGGGTCAATTTTTTTTCATACTACAGTGACAACATGAAAGCTACACACAGAACAGCCTCTCAATTTCCGCCGAAAGTAAAGGATAAAGAATGAAATGCCATGGGGAATTACCATCCAACAAGCACATGTAGCTTATTACACAGTGATATTACACTGCTGTAAACTACAGTATTTAACAAAGAAGCGTTTTATTATTTTATAGCTGGTACTGTGAACAACTGGGCAATTACAGGAGTACATTGGTTTCTTTGTGTCAACGTCTGAAAATTTGTGGATTTTTTTCTTCTCCTGGTGCACTTTATTTTCGTGACACTTTTGATTAACCCTATTTGAAGCAAGTCAAAACATTTTCAGTAAAGCCCTGAAATTAATCTTTTAGTCCGAGATGATTCAACGATAAGCAGTCACAATGAATCATTGCAGACTGCTTCTTTGCGTTACACTTTAGAAGGTCATGAGTTCAAATCCCAGCGCTCCCATGGTGCTGCACTAACCTGCTCAGTTGTATCTGGGTTCACTTGTAAGTCACTCTGGATAAAAGCATGAGTCAGTGCTAAGGTGGTGGATTATACTGCATTTTTATGCTGCATATTTGAGTTTATACACCCATTATATTTATAAGGATTTAAGGTAAATGTGTTTTGCTGTGAGGAAACTGGTGTAAAATAATCCGGAAAGTTTACAGGATATTACAGTAGATACAGTAAGTACCTGTAAATATGTCACAGCTCTTTGGAAAAGAGTTAAACATGTTTTACATCTATTTGTATACAGCACTTGTGGTGTGAACGTATTCAATGCATTTTTTCGTCGAGTTTCTCTGCATTTTTGCTCTATAAGCTTCATTATGGGTCCCAAGAAAGTGGAAATGGTAGTGTGAGTAAGAGGCCTAAGCGTATAACAGTTGAAATAAAAAAAAGAAATTCTCGCAAAACATGAGAACCGCCACCATATCCCTCCGCCACCGTCCACCTACGCCTGCGACTACATATCCACCTCAAAGGTAACAGGCAGTAAAATCATCTGTTTATTTAATTTAGTTTTATTTTTCTATAATTAGGGTTACTTTCATTTTATTCTATGTTTTATTGCCACACATAAACCCATAATACACTTTAAAAACATATTTTCAGGGCTGAAACACATTAAAATGTATTTACATTCATTTCAATGAGAAAAACTGATTTGGGTTGTGAACAGAGTCTCGGAACGAATTAAGTTCGCGAGTCGAGGTCCTACTATAACTTACTGGCAAATAGTGACGACAACCACTTAATTTCACTAACATATTCAGGAAGAAAATTAAATCCGTGTGCTTGCTAATCATTTGCTAATAATATCAGGTAATTAAAGATAGTACGTAACCAAGGTGAGCAGATTTGTATTAAATAACAGAAAGAAAATATCCATTCGATTAAAAAAAATGTAGCAAAGGGAAAGTTACAAATTACAATTACAAATTACTTCTACTGTACATTATTGTATGTCTCAGAATCTCCTTCACTGGAGAGAAATTAGTGTACTTCAGATTATGCATGAAGAATAAGAATTATATTAAACACACACACACACACACATACAGTACATACACACATTTGACCTCTGCTTGTGCAAATCGGCAAGTTAAACATTCAGTTAGAGCATTACATGCAAAGAAATAATCATTAGAAATAATTACCCTTTCCTCCCAAAGATCGCGGACATCTTGCAAGGGCAGTTACATAATTTGTATTCTGCCATTAGTGTCATTAAAGCAAAAGAGATGTTATTAAGGCTAATGAGTTCCTGAAGATTTAACACATCCTCCAATTTTAATGATATCCACTCACTAATCGAAGGAAAGCAAAACAGAAAATGATTTCATGCATCTCCATAAATACTGTTAACACGTTATTGAAAAGCAGCCTGGTAGTGGCAAACTTCTCAGCCGCAATATTCGGCAGAATTTCTCACGTTCTTTTTTGGGTTTTACTGAGAAGCGGTTGCACAAATCCTCGCATCCCACTGTCCGTCAAAGCTGCTCGATTATTGTTGCTAGGAAACAGCATGTCAAAGCCTGAGCCTGTTTGTAGTGGAGCATCGAGAGGCCGTTGAATTGCTGTTAAATGGGATTAGGAGCTTCGCGGCTGTCCTGCTACTTTCCCTCGCCTCAATAATGAACAAAATAGCAGATACAAGGGTGCAGGGCAGGAAGAATTCTTTTGAAGGGCAGCATACAGGTTTATAAAAGTGTGCCGTGCATCACGCAAATAAGATTCCCGAAGACCTCAGAAAAAGAGCTGAGGCCAGGATGGGAAGAGCGTCAAGATGGCAAATCGGGTTACAGAAGCTATTGATTTGACTTTTGGTCATACAGTGTACGGTTGTGGCAAAAGGTTTTGAGTCTGACACAAATATTGGTTTCCACAAAGTTTGCTGCTTCAGTTTTTATGATGGCAATTTGCATATACTCCAAAATGTTATGAAGTGTAATCAGATGAACTGCAAAGTCCTACTTTGCCATGAAAATGAACTTAATCCCAATAAACCCATTTCCACTGCATTTCAGGCCTGCCACAAAAGGAGCTGTTAACCATGGTTACCTGCAAGGAAACAACATGCAGTCATCATTGCGTTGCATAAAAAGGACTTCACAGGCAAGGATATTGCTGCTACTAAGATTGTACCTAAATCAACCATTCATCGGATCATCAAGAACTTCAAGGAAAGAGGTTCAATTGTTGTGAAGAAGGCTTCAGGGCACCCAAGACAGTCCAGCAAGCGCCAGGACCGTCTCCTAAAGATGATTTAGCTGTGGGATCGGGGTGCCACCAGTGCAGAGCTTGCTGAGGAATGGCAGCAGGCAGGTGTGAGGGCATCTTCATGCACTGTGAGGCGAAGACTTTTGGAGGATGGCCTGGTGTCAAGAAGGGCAGCAAAGAAGGCACTTCTCTCCAAGATAAACATCTGGGACAGGCTGATATTCTGCAAAAAGTACAGGGATTGGACAGCTGAGGACTGGGGTAAAGTCATTTTCCCTGATGAAGCCCCTTTCTGATTGTTTGGGGCATCTGGAAAAATGATTGTCCGGAGAAGGAAAGGTGAGTGCCTGGCTCATGCAAGCAGTGAAGCATCCTGAGACCATTCATGTGTGGGGCTGCTTCTCATCCAAGGGAGTGGGCTCACTCACAAGTTTGCCTTGCCAGCAACTTCTTTCAACCATCCAAGAACACTTTGGTGAAGAACAATGCCTTTTCCAGCATGATGGAGCACCGTGCCATAAGGCCAAAGTGATAACTAAGTGGCTTGGGGAACAAAACATTGAAATTTTGGGTCTATGGCCAGGAAACTCCCCAGACCTTAATCCAATTGAGAACCTGTGGTCAATCCTCAAGAGGCGGCTGGACAAACAAAAACCAACAAATTCTGACAAACTCCAAGCATCGATTATTAAAGAGTGGGTTGCCATCAGTCAGGATTTGGCCCAGATGTTGATTGACAGCATGCCAGGGCGAATTGCAGAGGTCTTGAAAAAGAAGGGCCAACACTGCAAATATTGACTCTTTGCATAAACTTGATGTCATTGTCAATAAAAGCCTTTGAAACTTATGAAATGCTTGTAATTATACTTCAATACACCACAGAAACAACTGACATAAGATCTAGACACCGAAGCAGCAAACTTTGTGAAAACCAGTACGTATTTGTGTCACTCTCAAAACTTTTGGCCATGACTGCAGCTATTGAGCTTTCCTTACTGGTTATGAAGATCAGCCATGTAGCTCCAGTGCAAAACTGAAGAAATTCACTCACTGAACATGTCTTTACTAATTAAAAAAAAAATTGAATTGTGGAAATGTATTTATTAACGGAACCAGGTGGAGAAATATAGATTTCTTTAGTAAAACCACAAAATTCTTTATTTATTTATTTATTTATTTTTTTTTAAGAATTCATGAGAATGCATATGAGCTATTTCATATTTTCCCCCCAATGAGTGCTGATGTGCATAAGCTGAGCAGGACACCATGTACATCTTAGTTCAGGTTTGTTCAAAAGTCACAATACAATTCAAGCATTTTAGAGTCTATTGCCTAAAAGAAATATGCCTTAAAATACTTAAGTTATAAATATGCAAAATGTTTGGGGAAAAAAACAACTGTTATTACACTACAACATTTATAATAATTAGAGCTCAACACAGCACAGTAATTTCTCAGGACATTAATTTTCTTTCCTCCCAAAACCGAAATAATTAATCTTACAAACGATTAAATTAAATCGCAGAGAGTCTCGATTCATTTCTTGTCCACATGGCCATGGAGGAAATGTAATGAGTTGGTCATTATGTGGTTCTCTCGCTAATGAACTAGAGCACAGACTCTCGATTCGGTTCCCTGAGGAACTGGCTTGGTAGACCTGATACACCTCGCTTGTCTTCCTATTTGCTCCGTTCCAAATTCAAACACGAGCCAAGTAATCTGGAGCCTCGGAGGCCAAAATGATCTGATGCAGGTGCTTAAAAAGCACGAACAAAACACAGACATGTTGTGTCTGAGAGTATCTGAAAGAACCTTTGCTTAGAGGGCAACGTTTGTTGACTGATATGATATTAAGAACTATGAAGGGCACATGAATGTTAAGAAGAAACAGATATTCTACGAGCGGCTTACCTTGACCTCGATGAAGTCTGGCTGGCCCAGGGCAATGAGCTCGGCGTAGGCTTTCAGCTCGTCCACATTCCAGGCCTTCACCAGGGTCAGGCGGTATACTGTGCGCTGTTGCTACAAAGGGTGACATGACACAAAACATTTTGGGGTTAAAGGGGAAAAAAACATCTTGCCCCACAGATAGTCCACAAGCCACGAGGAACATACGAAGCTCTTCATGTTGAACGGCTGCACTGTTTTAATCTTCCTGACGGGGTTTGATTTTAACGATGCAAATACATGAAATACAGAACAGCTCAGCCCCCTTTAACAAAAAAAAATTAAATAAAAAATCTCTTCTTATTTCTCAAAACAGTCATACACCTTTCATTACCCAGGATGCATCAGTACCGAAGCTCTAAAGCAGAGGTCACTAACAGGCGGCCCACGGTCCGGATGCGGACCGCGAAGCCGCCCCATACGGACCCGGACCTACAGCCAAAACAGAAGGTTATACTAGGCCAGTGTTTTTCAACCTGTGTGCGAAAATCCCCCGCACCTCCCGCGCAACATTAAACCTCTAGTCGCGCGCACCGAGAGCGCGTCGAGAGCACACAACGATTACGCAGTCAATTTCCCAAGATCCTCCCCCCGTTGTGCCGGATCTTTGCTTCAAGAACTTTTCTCTAACTGGACCGCTATACATTTTAGTTGAATACCCCTGCTCTAAAGGATGGCCAATTCATTCATGTGACAATGGCTACTCCTCACTTCTATTGCTGTTCATTTTCCCTGTCGATCATTCTGAAGAATATCTTGAGCTCTTTAGTATGTCCAAGTATAACTGGCAAGGTCTGTTACAGAATGTGTCAAAAGATTGAAGAATTTACATTTTTTTTACATTAGTCTGATTAATGGAGCTGAACAATGATAAACTGCACAAAGGGAGAGGAAGAATGAGAGAGAGAGAGAGAGAGAGAGAGAGAGAGAGAGAGAGAGAGAGAGAGAGAGAGAGAGAGAGAAAGCTGTTTTCTGGAAATTTACAATTTATTCATGAGGAAATGCTGGGGGAATTTTCTCTTGAGTGAATAATTAACAAGAAAAGGTAAAGAAGAGTACCACAAATCCGGCTGTAGTCTGTGAAATGTAATCTTTCTGACATTAACATATAGTTTCAAGACACGAAGTAATGCTTCAAGATTCATTACGTCTCACTCTCCGCAAGAAATAAAGACGATTACGCACCACAGCCGACTGGGAATATTAAGTCAGTTAGTTTAGACACAAAGTAATGCTTCAGATTTGGCACGCCAGCAATACTGCACGCTTCCAACCATTCAAACACCTCAACTTCTACATGTGATCCTAAACAAGTCAAAAGTGCTCGCTTGAATCCAAAGTTCAACATGCATTCTGTTCCCAAGCAGAAACAAATTACACCACATTTCACAAGGTTTCCTTTCACGGGGTCGAGGAACCTGAACAAGTCTTGCAAGGATTCTCCCAGGTGGAAAAAAACCCCACGGTTCATCCATGCAGAAAACAAGATGAGCCAAGGACACCCTCTGTACGGATGTAAAGCTCTGGGTCTGAAGGCTGATCTCATTACAAAGCGCAATACTGTACTTGACGATGCAAAGCAGCCGAACTCAAAGCTTCAGGAGAACCAAGGAGCGCCTGGACCGAATGTTAACACTCCTTTGACATAAGAGCATATGATACCTGTGAGCAAGCTCATATTTTTCCTCCTATCTTCAGACTGTACGTTTTGAACAATTCCGTTTTCGAGTCACGAATGAACGTTTATCTTCTTAGATTCAGGTTCAGTCATTTCGAAACAAACTACTACGTCACCCCAATATGACTTGTAAGCAGTAGAACACTTCCTGTGACCAGACAGAGGGGTTGAAATAGCAGTGTTGAGTCTAACGCACTGTTTACAGTCATCTGAGTGTAATTTTGCAAATAAACAATATCTTCCATAAGTCATCTGTCCGACAGACAATGGTCTCATATCAGAACTTACGCACCTCGATCCATGTGTTAAATGTGATAACTAATACTATATGTGTAATAATAAATTATGTATTATAATAATAATAATAATAATAATAATAATATTAATAAAATGATAATATGGGTGCCATATTAAACTAGTGGAGAAGTTACTGTAAAATAGTACTGAGTATCAGGAATTTTAGATTCTTGCAACCGGTATTAGCAGTAATACAGCATCATACTGTATCAACAGGTCAGGAGCTGCCTGATTAAATTACAAACAAATGAATAAAATAACTGGAGTTTGGAATAACTGGCAAATGCGGGTAGTCCTCAAGTTAGGATGGAGATGTGTTCCGCTATACCCATCGTAAGTGGAAAATATCGTATGTCAAATGTCGTAGGCCACTTCTTAGCCTAGCTTAGCATAGCCTTCCGAGGAGTCTTTTCCTGTAGGAGACATGCTGGGGCGTCTAGAAGACATGCCTTGGAATTAAAACTAGCTCTTGAAGCACACAAAAACAACACGCGGTAATGCACTGTACAGTACACCGATACACAAGTTAACATTGTGAGTTGCTGGAGAGAAGGAGGCATCGCACAAGGCAACATCCAGGCATCGTCCGGGTATCGTCCACATATTTCCAGGTGTTGTCCGCGTACTTCCAGGCGTCGTCCGATCGTAGTGTACGTCACACGCTGTTATGCTGGCCTGCCCGCGATGCCTGCCTATGAATCTTATACATTTCCTAAATATTTTACAATTTTTAGCGTATCGCACTCGTCATTGTAACTAGGGGAGCGTCTGTATTTGACAATTGTGCCCTACATGGTGGAGAATGGTGACTTTTGTCTAGATACAGCTGTTTAAATGTAAATACGATCAGCTGTCCTTGTTACACTTGACTGCTTCTAAAGAACTCCAAGTGACAGAACTTTCAAGACATAAGCCTGCAGGTCGCTCACTGATGCTCCTGTGCCTGAAGTGTGTAAAGCACTCGCATCTATTAAATTAGGCAAACAAGCAGACCTAACTGCGTACACCATTTAACTAATAAACCAGAGATGCAGCGATCTACAGCGTTGCTAATGAACTCTACAAAGCACTACACATTTTCATGCTGCAGATTCAAGGTCACCGAGTGCAAAGCTGAGCCGAGCAGGATCACGTTGGCCAAATTATCCGTGGCGTTTTCCCTCCCAGCACATAAACTGTGAAATCTCATCGAGTGCACTGTGTTCTGTAGAAAAATATAGTCCTCCGAAATCACTACCAAGAAATGTTTTATTACATCATTTTTTATAAGGTTTAAAAGTTTTACCAAGTTGATCCTTATTACTCAAACATGCATTATTTATATGTAGTTATTTATTTATGTAGCCATCGCTATTACAGCAGTTATGAACACTTCTGTCCGTAGTATTGCTGCTTTTTTTCTTTACGTTAATAAGACAAAAAAAAACAAGCTTCCAGAGAAATGTCTTCCATCATTAAAGGTCCACTATATAGAATTCAATCAACTGGATACCCCTCACTTATCCCTCCCTTTCCAAGCAGGTATTAAAGTGTACAGTGGCTGTCCGGCGGTGCCCGTAGCATACTTCCAGCAACGTATATTCACATTTTCTTGCTAAATAATTCGCATCATCCTCAAATCTCACTTCTCAAACTTGTTCGCCAGCACTGGCAAACACTTCATTACATCAAATTACCGTCATTTGGCAGATGCTCTTATCCAGAGCGACTTACAATTGTTATCTCATTTATACAACTGAGCATTTTTGAGGGCAAAACGGTAGCAGTTTGGCGGTGCTTGGATTTGAACTCCCGACCTTCCGATCAGTAGCCCAACATCTTAACCCCCTGACCCATGATTCTCTAGAGGTTTCTCTGTTCTGGGCTACTGTAGTGGTGCAACATGGTGGCTCTGTACAGGACCTATACTATAGGTGGACCTGCAACCTATGTATATATAAAAGGCTTATTCTAAGCTTATAAAAACACAACCAATTGTAGTTGGAGGTAATTACACACTAATAAAAACATACGTATGAAGTCCATAAGTATATTATGAAATATATATTTCACTTCTGCTAATAGATACCCTCAAAATCCTACATAGTGGACCTTTAAACTTCCCCATGGTGGAAAGTGTACACGAACAGCTTTGCCTTTGGTAATTGTAGTCAATATTATATATAAATTATTTTATATATATATTATTATATATCATTATATAGACACTAGGTGATTACCTAGTGGCTTCGCTCACTGAGTGCAACGGAAAAAATAAAATGCAGTTTTTATAAAATAAGTTTGTTAATTACCAATTTTATTTTTCAACAAATAGTGGTCAGACGCTGTTTCTGTTTCAAACGCAAAAAGAATTTTATATATTTAGATCAAAGTTTTCTTAAATAATTACTTACCAAATAGGTGTTTACTTCGTTTCAATATCAGTAAAATAACTCACACAAATAATAACGATTCGTAAAGACGATATAAAAATGGCGTCCACAAACGAAGGGATTAGTTCACATGTAAGCGCTAGGTGACGCTGTTTACGGTCATACGCACGTATAATATGTTCTGTGGTCATACGTCATTTCCGTTTCAAACGCGAAACGAATTTTATATATATAGATTCATAATGGTCATTTACTACACTCCAAATCATCTGAGTTTTATCTTGCCACTTCATTAGCTTTATACTGCATTTCAGCAGCACTTTGCTCACTTACGCTTTTCCAACAGCTTTGTCTTCTATACGGCAGCACAGCACTCTGCCCAGGGAGACGAATAATGCGTAACATTTTTCTACTTTGCCCAAGCTCAGTCTTCACGCAGCTGCTAAATTCTCTCAAACTAACTGCAACTGAGTTCATGAAATTAATGAAAGACCATAATAAAAGCTCTGAGACTGATCTACCATGTCACAGGTGTGATCAGGGCATACTTTTATTCATTTATACTTCTACTGAATGTTGTGGAATGTCAGTAAAACAAATTCTGATTGTCACGATAGTTAATAAGACAAGAACCCAGATTGTGGTACAACAGAAAAAGCACAAAGTCCTATATTCTGAAAAAAAAAAATACATATTAGAATACAGTGGACCCTTGGCTTGCGAACACGTCGGATGGCGAACAAATTGACGTACGAACTAAATTCCCGAGCAGATTTTGTCCCAACCAATGAACAAAGCCTCGACTGAAGCACAGGAAGCCAACACATGCTTCACGCCACAAACATTCAGTTCTGGTCAAGCGTCGTGGTGTGAATGGGTTCACCGCTTTTTTCCGTTGTGTTTCTCTGAATTTTTGCTCTATAAGCTTCATTATGGGTCCCAAGAAAGTGGAAATGGTAGTGAGAGTAAGAAGCCTAAGCGTATAACAGTTGAAATGAAAGAAATAATCGCAAAACATGAGAACCACCACCATATCCCTCCGCCACCGTCCACGTCTCCACCGCAAAGGGAACATGCATTAAAATCAGCTGTTTATTTCATTTAGGTTTATTTTTCTATAATTAAAGTTATTTTAATTTTATTCTATGTTTTATTGCCACACATTAAACCGACAATACACTTTAAAAACACGCTTTTGAGGCTGAAACACATTCATTGTATTTACATTCATTTCAGTGGGAAAAACGGATTCGGGTCGTGAACAAATCGGGTCGCAAACAGAGTCTCGGAACGACTTAAGTTCATGAGTCGAGGTCCCACTGTACATGAGTGACTATATCATAAACCTGTGATATGTCTTGCATCTGGAACAACTGTCAGACCTGCTGAGAGAGAAATTTAATCAAAACTTCTGACCAATCAGAATTGAGTATTCAACAGCACTGTGAGATGGTGATAAAAATATTTCAGATTTTAATCTATTTTAAATCAATCAGTTGTATTTGTATTAGTTATAATGAGGGAAAATATATACAGCATGCTAAAAATGAACAGTTTAAGCCATAGCCTCATTTAGAAAACTCCCTTCCCATCTGGAGTGCTGGTTTGTGTTTGCCTGGGCCTCCGGTCACATATATTATAGACTGGTTCGAAAAAACGTAATGGTAAGAAACAAGAGTAAAACCAGAAACACAGTGGCAGTGATTTTCCAAGCTACAGTAATTTATTACCGGTGAAGAGGATGAAGCTGGATGCAGAATTAGGCACACTGCCCCTGCGCAGGTCTGGAACAGCTGTATGAATCCTTGAATTGTCTGAATTACCGGCTATTTATTTTTCCATCACAAAGGAAGAACGTGCAGTGGCAAGACTCGGGACCATCCTCAGAAATCATTATCAGCTATATTTTGTGTATTTATATAGTTATAAGCAGTTGATTGTTGGAGTATGCTTGTATGGGAGACAATCATGACAGTCCTTGCTAAAGCTAATTCATTAGCAAAGAATCTCGAGTTGAACCACCAGCGTTCTGGCAATGCTTTGAGTACTTGCATGAGAATGTGTGTGGACTCAAGGAGTTAACAATAAATCATCATTTCAATCTGATTCAACACCTCATACTTAGCTCTTAAGGCCTTAATTTTGCCAAATTTGGACAAATCCTACACCTAACTCCCTCTCCTTAGCATTATGTGCATTACAGAGCAGACATACCGACATTGCATATTTAACCGATTAAGATTTCTGTTTGTGTTAATTTCTTTGTAGGATACAATCACTAAATTTCCCACACCATAATCAACAAGAACAAGGTCAAAAACGACAGAGATGTGGAGTAAGCATTTATGCCTACACTTGCACATTAGCCTGTTCTGCTGGGGAGTCAGGATTCAGCAGCGGCTGGCGGTTCCCGAGAGCACAGCTGAAAATAGCGGAAATGCTCATTTTCTGATCTTTTTTAGGTTATCTGTTCAGGATGATTAAACCTCATATCACGATATTTCCAAATGGCAAATCATCAGCACAAAGAACACCTGCCTGGTGTTTGAAAAATATTTTAACAGTACTGGATGATTATACTGCCACAAACGATCCGATGCTATAGCTTGTGTAGCATTGTTTTGACTATATTAATAATAATAATAATAATAATAATAATAATAATAATAATAATACTACTACACTGGACCCTCAGCTCATGAACTTAACTCATTCCAAGACCCGAATCAAATTTTTCCCATTGAAATGAATGTAAATACAGTGAATGTGTTTCAGCCCTCAGAAACACGTTTTTAAAGTGTATTGTCGGTTTAATGTGTGGCAATAAAACATAGAATAAAATTAAAATAACCTTAATTATAGAAAAATAAAGCTAAATTAATCAGATGGTTTTACGATGCAGTGGATATGGTGGTGGAGGGACATGGTGGCGGTTCTCATGTTTTGCGATTGTTTCTTTATTTCAACTGTTATATGCTTAGGCTTCTTACTCTCACTACCATTTCCACTTTCTTGGGACCCATAATGAAGCTTATAGAGCAAAAATGCAGAGAAACACAACGAAAAATGCTTTGAACACATTAACACCACGAGTGCTTGAACAGAACTGAACGTTTGTGCTATGAAGCGTGTGTTGGCCGCCTGTACGTCAGTCGAGGATTTGCTTGTCGGTTGGACAAAATCTGCTCGGGAATTTAGTCTGTACGTCGATTTGTTCGCCATCCAATGCGTTCGCGAGTCGAGGGTCCACTTTATTATACTTTTAATAATAATAATAATAATAATAATAATAATAATAACAAACAGCATCAGTAAGTCTGCTGTAAAACTAGCCATTTACCTGAAGGAGCAAAGAAAGCTTGTCTGGTTAATTTTAATTTCCTCTATTATTTTGTTGTCCGAAACTTTCATGCATTGTTTTAATTATTTTAGCTAAGCACGGTAAACGCAACAAGCTGAAAGTGGATCAAATAAGATGCAATGCTACGTAACATCAGCCGAGGTTAGCTAGCTAATTATACAGCCTTTATGCGTCCTGCTTATTTCTGGTTCTTTCTTTTCTCTGGCACAGAGTATTGCAGCCAACTGATTCTCTCGCTGTTACTCACACTTCATTTTTGTGATTTCTTGCTGTGTAATTTCAACTTGGTGGTAATGAAATATGAAGTCAGCTCTTTGAGAGAAAAAAAAATACAGTTTTTCCACACGTATCCTACAAATCATGCTCTCTCTAGTGTAGCAGTATGGTGCGCAAATGGGCGCACAGAGGACAGTAATTCAGCACCAATGACAGCCCACTAAACAACAATAAACGCATGGGCACACGATATAGAGCTCAAACGACAGCTGAATGAAGAGGAAATACGAGAGCTGCGCATGGGGAAAGCTGAGAGAAATGTCAGACGTGCCATTTAAAGGTGGAACCCTGTACTACACTACCGTACTAAAACCGAATGCTGGTATGTCAGTGACGGAGAGAGCAAAGGAAGCATGTTTAATATGGTAAATCAACGACGGGCACGGTGGCTAAGTGGTTAGCACTGTCGCCTCACAGCAAGAAGGTCCTGGGTTCGATCCCCGGGGTCGACATGGGCGTTTGCACGGTCTCCCCGTGTCCATGTGGGTTTCTTCCGGGTACTCCGGTTTCCTCCCACAGTCCAAAGACATGCACAGAGGGTATTAGTAGCCAACTGGCTACTCTAGATTGCCCGTAGGTGTGAATGTGAGTGTTGCGTGATCCCGAGCCCCACGTTAGACTGGCTAACTCACCCTGTAAAATGCATCCGGCCAGCAAACGTCAACTGAGCCCCATGCGGTCCGCTTGATGCACCTACGTGCCACTGCTTAACACACCTATGGTTGTGTTGCTGGTGGTACAGAAAGGACTATGGATGGGGGGACATCAGTGCTATACACTGTTTTTGTTCTTTCTGTAAGTTTCCAGTGAATATATCCACTACATATTTATGAACAAACAAATAAATAACGCACGTACTCATAAGCATAAACAAATATTCAGTACAGGCCAGAAGTTTGGACACACTTTCTCACTCAATGTGTTTTCTTTATTTTCATGACCATTCATTTCCTAAAGTACTGATGGCTCTTTTTTCTTTAGTTAGCTGATT
>JAQLOM010149543.1:0-14455 GCA_030068315.1 Chrysichthys thysi
ATGCCAGTCATCAAAGATCATTCATTTTCAAGACAGAACACATACACTACGTACATGTTCACCAAGTGTACCAAAGGATACTACAGACCACACAGATAGATGTACTGTTATACTTTATTGTACATCATTGACCAGAAATCCCTCCCCAAAAAAGACTCATTTTAATTTCCAAAAGGGAACTTTGGGAAATAATGACATCGTAGGACCTACACAGTGCACTAGGACACAAAGTTTCATTATTGCTTGTACTAATTAGAAACATTACACACAAGAATAAATGTTAAAGGATGAAATAAATGTCAGGAGTTTATTCAAAGCCTTGAAATACCCAAAAAGGTTTAGGAAACATGTGCTTGGACACATTTACATGTCTGGTCTAGTGTGCACACTCACCATCCTGGTCATTCTGACTCTCTAAAATACTTTACGCCTCATCAAACACATAAAAACCTTATTATTTAACAAAGAAAAATGTCTAAATGTTGATGTGGTGAAGATTTTATAAGGCGACGTCTGTTTGACAGTTAGACAAGTTGTCTTGAGTGTGAGTGATTTGTAACGGTTGTTAAGTTTCCCACCACAATAGAGTCTTCAGGACGGAGGACTTCTCACTGGTAACATAAATGATGCTTTTTTCCCCATTAACTTTAAAACAGAGCAGAAGAAAAAAGGAGAGTCTGCTGTGAGAATAGCTGTTTATAGCTGCTATAATGCATGTGATATCAGGAACTAACTTGATGACTAAAGAGATAAAAAACATGATGCGTCATTAAGTAATAAATTAATTGTCACGAGTGGTATTTAGCTTTTAAAAAAAAAAAAAAAAAAACCTCCAGGAAGCACAGCTTTAGGAAAATTATCTTTGACCCCTGTCCATATCATGTTACATCTCATAATCACACATCTTGTATTATTTTCCTCTAACAGCACAACTGGCTGTGTTTTAGTCCTTACTTAATATCAGCGCATCCACTTTTAGCTCCAATTGAGTTGGAGCCAGATGGCAGAGATATCTTATTTAATGATTGACTCAAAGGCTGCGGACCCAACCAAAGTCCACCATGGTTCCTTATTTTTGAAATGCCACCATCAGACATCCTGTTTCCTAGCTGCAGATTTTGAACAGGATATAAAACAAAACAAAACAAAACAAAACATGATAACGTGACATAAATAATAAGAGGATTTACAAACTCCTTCAGCTTAATGAGGTCAACTGGGAACATATTTTATTTGTCATGGCATGATCAGAATACCGACTATCCCTAGACGCTTTGTCATCACATTTTAGATTTAAGCAGGTCTGACGTGACGATATGCGGCTCAGTAGCGAATGTGCCGTGGCTGGGTGGCTGGGGTCCACTGTCTGACAGCATATGGTTCAAGCTTGGCCATATCAGTGAAATGGCTATACTCTTGACATGTGTATATCAAAAGATATACAGTTGAAAACATATTTACGTACACTTCAGAAAAAAACATTTTTTCTTTACTGTTAGAGTAAATTTTATTTTAGATCAATAAATATGAACTTTTTTGTATTTGTTAAATGTCAGAATAAAGAGGGAATTTTACAGAATGTTTTTTTTACATTTACATTTAAAATCAGTCAAAAATTTACATATGCTTCCTTAGTCCCAAAACTGTTTTACTTGGGCCAAACATTTTGGCTATCTTTCCACAAGCTTTCTACAATAGTTTGCTGGAATTTTGGCCCACTCCTCTTGACAGAACTGGTGTAACTGGGTCAGGTTTGTAGGCCTTCTTGCTCGCACTCGCCTTTTCAGTACCGCCCACAAATTTTCTATGGGACTGAGATCAGGGCTTTGTGATGGCCGCTCCAGTACCTTGACTTTGTTGTCCTTAAGCCACTTTGTAATTAATTTGGAGGAATGCTTGGGGTCATTGTCCATTTGGAAGACCTATTTGCGCCCAAGCTTTAACTTCCTGGCTGATGTCTTCAGATGTTGCTTCAATATAGCCACATCATTTTCTTTGCCATCTAGTTTGTGAAGTGCACCAGTCCCTTCTGCAGCAAAGCAGCCCCACAACATTCTTGTGGATGGATGCATGCATTCTGTGAAGCAATGCTTCACAGTTGGGATGGTGTTCTGAGGCTTCACAGCTTCCCCCTTTTTCCTCCAAATATATCGTTTATCATTATTGCCGAACAGTTCATTTTTTGTTGCGTCAGACCACAGGACGTGTGTCCAGAAATGAATGAATGCAGTTGCAAACTGTAGTTTGGCTTTTTTATGGTGATTTTGAAGTACTGGCTTTCTCCTCCCAGAGTAACCTTTCAGCTCATGGTGGTACAGGACTCGTTTTACCGTGAATAATGACACGCTCTTACCAGTTTCAGCCAGCATCTTCACAAGGTCTTTTGCTGTTGTCCTGGGGTTGATTCGCACATTTTGCATCAAAAAACGTTCATCTCTGGGACTCAGAGTCGTCTCCTTCCAGAGCGGTTTGATGGTTGTTCATTCCCATGTTTTTTTTATACTTGCATATCATTGTCTGAACGGATGAATGTGGGACCTTCAGGCATCTGGAAATCAGACCTAAGGATAAGCTCCACTTGTGGAGGTCCACAGTTCTTTTCCTGAAGTCTTGGTTGTTTTCTCTTGATTTTCCCATGATGTCAAAGAAAGAGGCTCTGTGTTTGAGGTGTGCCTTTATATTCATCCACAGGTGCCTCCAATTAACTCAAATGGAATCAATTAACCAATCAGAAGCTTCTTAAGCTCAGAATGGAATCATCTGGAGTTTTCTTTTTGTTTAAAGACACAATAAAATTAGTGTATGTATACTTCCTACTTTGATGAAAGTGATAAAAAAAAAAAATACGTAAAAATTCTCCCTCACTCAATTCTGACATTTAACAAATGCAAAAAAAATTATTATTTATTGATCTAAAACAGAAAAAGTTTACTCTGATTTCATGTTTGACAGTAAAGAAAAAGTGTTTTTTTCTTAAGTGTATGTAAATGTCTGGTTTCAACTGTAACTCTCTTTTAAAACAAAGAGAAGGTTTCCTGGACACAGATTAAGCGTAGTCTTGGATTAAACTGAATTTTACACAGAGACTCTGCATAAAGTCATCTTAGTCAAGGACTAGGCTTAATCTGTATAAGGGAAACCAACACTAGAAGTCTGCTGTGAAAGACTACGGACTCAATGACGTTTGGACATCACAGGAGTGATTGTGTGTTGTATGTTGGGTACAGATTTGTGGATGGATACTGATATTTTTTTTCTCCTGACAAGACAAGGATTTATGTCAGTGGGAAATTCACTCAGTAATGCTTGATTCCACATCATCATCATTGTCAATTATGTCAACTAGGCTGATGCATGGTTACGCTAAATACATTCCATCAGCGGATAAACCCAGGTGACCTGTTTAAAATGGAAATTCTATTGTTGTTTTGGTGTCTGTTGTCCATTAAGACACCTGCATGTTGTCAGGTGAAATGCAGTGTAGCTATTAAATCCTGATAACAGTCCATGGGCTGCCGAGACACGTTCCCATCCAAACATTTTCTTGAACCTAGGGCCGGGGGATATATCGATAAATTACTGTTATCGCGATATGACCATTCATATCGTCAGCCGGCCGAATATCTTATTGTATCGTGATTTAGCAGAAATATCAGCTTTCCTCCAGAAATTATCAGATAGCTGCAGTGTTTTTACCCCCCATGAATACATCAGTGAATAGTCTGTAATTAATTAGCTTAATAATCATTAGGTCAGTTATATTACAATCTTACTGTGTGCACAAGAGCTCGTGAGTCCCCCCTGTCTCCAGTCTGCATGTGCTGCATGTTCTCTTGGCTCTGAACATTATTTTTTATAGCATAATATATATTGTGATAAATATTGTTATCGTGAAAATATCGCAATGTAATTTTTTAGGTCATATCGCCCGGCCCTATTCAAACCCTAAACAGATTTCTGAATCATCCCCTCGAAGAAACTGCAAATGTTTGTGGTGGCTTCAGCGTCATCAAGAGTGCCAGCTGATGACACACGGTCATAAAAATTCCGGGAACGCACGCACCCTAAGGCAGTGCCTGTTCTATAAATATGACGCTTGGATTTTTTTCTTGGTTTCTCACAGCTTTCTGATGTTGCTTCAAAAGGCTGCATGAAAGCAGGTGGCTGGAAACACCACCTCCGTCTTAACAGTGCATACACAATCTGTGCTGGATTTATGACTAACTACATTACTACTGCATAGTTAATGACTAATAACAGTAGAACAGGCCCGGGGGACGGCAATTGTGATCACATCCCTCTCTCGCTTTCTCTCTGTCTTCACACAGAATAGCAAACTGACGAGAGTAGCAGTCTTGATGACGATAAGAGAGATGTTGCCAGATTCAATCCAATGTTGCTTTTATTTATTGGCTGGTGCTGCTTTATTCCCCAGTAAGAGCACTGGTTACTTTTAAAAAGTAGTCACATTTTAATCCATCAGGAAAAGCACTAGGCCTTATGCATTTCCTCTAAAGTCATCAGAACTGTGGTCACTAATCCAGGCTTGAATGTTTGCAGTCACCTAAAGTAAGCAAGTGGTAGTTCAGTTTGGTTCAAGTCACCAGAAGGTTATGGGTTCAAATCAGGGATGCGTGACTACCGATACTGCTATCATGTATCATGCCAATACCGCGCTCATGTAGCTACTTGTAGAAGATGCCCTGACCCAAACATCCAATATCATGTGATACCATGTGAAATGAGCCTAGTGTACACCAATTAATACTTTACTCAAAATTACATCGATCTATACAGGTCACTATGAATGATCCATGCAATGCAATCAGTGGTAGCTCATCCATAGGGGCATATATACAATAATACACAGCAGATCAAGCTTTCAACAAATCTTAAGCCCTTCCATTAGAACACTAAACATTTTAAATGAGGCTACTTACCTGTAGTTTGAATGACCAACAAATTCAAACAGGTCACAATTTGACAGACATAAGCTGATGTTCTATACATTTACCCACTATAGTGGGGCAGCACCTAGTGCTGCTAGTGGTAAAAAATGTGAACTGCCCAATGCAAGTACTAAATCCAGGCTCACACCACACCAGGGGTCTCCAACCTTTCTCCCACTGAGAGCTACTTTTAGAAAATAAAAAATGTTGCGGCAGGAAGGTCCTGTGAAAAGGTGCTCGACGTTGAATTTTTTACAAACCGCCACACTTGTGAAACAAATCTATTTCCCAGTTATCTTCCGCTAGCGTGCTAACACAGCAAAACACAGCGAACATAACGTCACTGAATTCAGGAAGGACGGTACCAGTAACCAATCAAATTAGACAACAGCATAATGGTATACCTGATTGGCAAATAATCATTTTATGTCAGCGGGGGGTGGGATAACTGTGAATTAGGATTGGCTCACCAAGTGACCAATGAAATTTGTGTTTTATGAACATCTCTGTTTAAAATTAAGTATTTGCTCAGCCTTTCGCGAGCTACTCAGAAGGGGGCAGCGAGCAACTGGTAGCTCGCGAGCGACGCGTTGGAGACCCCTGGACTACACAAATTCAGCCCAATTCTGAAACGATTTTGTCATGGCTGACAAACTGCCAGTGCCTAGAGTGACAGACAGGTCTTGTAGTGTGACGTAACCGAAGGACAGGTATGTGGAGTCTGGGACGCCCCACGAAACCATGACAAAAGTCTAATGTGTCAGAATTCTTAGTACTTTTGGACCTAGGTTTCCAACTTCTTTGACATGTTCTTTGATGCTCTTTCTGTAGCTATGACTGACAGTTTCTTAAGCAAGAACATGAATGCTGATTGGTTGAAGTCAAACTTGTAATTTTACTCTCAGACAAGACATGGCAAGAATATATGGCACTATGATTGCCCAAAATCTTACATGGTGACCACTGTGAAAGACAAAAATAGCATGTAGGCTGATCCTGGGATAACAGAGGCCCCCTGGGGCAGGAAATACACTATTAAAGCATTTCTATTGTAAGATACTGTATATATCGCAAAGATTTGGAGATGGCTAGAGGGATTATGGAGTGGATAATGTCCACAGAACAGCCTCATTTCCCTTGTAAAGTCTGAGAATATGAAAAAAAGAAAAAAGAAAATGCATCTCTAGACACTTTTCCAGTGCTGGAATTGTTTGAACTAGTTTCAAGTCTTTCCAGAATAGGAGTATCGAGCTATAGATTACAACTGAAATATGCTGTTAACCTTTGTGCTTCCAGGAGCTCAAAAAGAAACTCAGCTAAGGCATGTCTAGTATTATTACCAACAAGTACCAAAACATGTCCTCATACTCAGTGTGTGTTTGTGTGTGTGTGGGGGCGACGACCCTGTATCAATATATCCTTAGTTCATCCCAATAGGTAAAGGAAAAATCCATTGGCATACTAAAGATTACAATTAACATGTGACCTGTAACGACAGAGATGCAGACAACCACCAACTTCCCATCGGAAAATAACAGAAATACAGCACCACATGAAAGATTAGTACCAGAATCACTAATCATGCCTCAATTATTTAATATAATCATATTTCATGTGTTTCAGGGTGGTTTCCAGTGTGTATTCTGTCTCACATCGGAGTAAATTTGGATTAAAAAAATAAACGTAAAGATACATGTGCTGCAGTGATGCAATAAGATAAGAACAATAAGACTCAGGTTTGCACTTCTGAGGATGAAGCGTTTATCTAAATGCTATCAGAAAGCCAAAAGAAATCAGGTTTAACTAAAGTACATGCAATCCTTAGGGGTCTGTCCTATTTTATTTTTATCTTTATTGCTAGGCGTCTAACCTTGTAACTCCAAAAGCAGCTATATGTCTCCCCCCATAACATCCTATGATAGTTTGTTATATAATCATTTCCTAAGTAACTGAGCTATCGCACACTGCCATTTTGAACAGGACAAAAAAGATCTGCATTTCTATTAAAGATCAATACAAGCATGTACCTCTGCTGATATCAAACATTCAAGCTTCATATTCGAATCCTTTCACTCACAGTATTACCACTGTTCCTGATAATACTGCACCACTGTGCTGTTAAACATTAAATGTTTATCTCTAGCTGTCTTTCATTTTTTGATCCATGTGATATGAACTCTAAACTCAGTCTCACACTGAATGATGCGTTAAGCAACAGCTCACTAGAGGTTGAAATCTAGTGCGCACACACACATATGCAAATCCCTTTTTCCAGAAATTTTTTGTTCTTACATTACATTACACACTCCAGGGGTGGAAAATAGAAAATGAACAGTATTTGCTAGCCCACCAGAGAAGTACAAAGTGTGCTTGCCTAGTCCTGTGTACTGGAAAGCAACCTTTGGTTAGACGAACATGCTATATACATTAAACATAGTCTTATTACTATGCAGACCTAATGTCTGACATTTTCTCTTTTTTTTCTACTTTCTTGCACTTTCATTTTTAAAAAAATAATATTTGTTACACTGTGAAAGGAAATATAATAAACACGTTCTTTACTTCTGATTTTTGGCACATGTTTGAAACAGTACAGAAGGTATAGACTTTATACATATTGGTCTATTGGAATTCTCTGGCACTTAGCCATGCCTACTCAATGAGCCATGACACTCAGCACACACACAAACCTACAACAACATAAATATCTTGGCCAGACGGTGGGGCTCACATGAGAGCACAATAACAGTTGTGATGCTAAAAAAGCACCAAATTAGGTTTGGCGTCAGGAACGTCGTATTCTGTGAAGACACAAGACGAGGAAGAGGAATATATAGTTTTAGGATACATGCAAATATTTTAAAATTTGGGGCAAACATTTTTGAACAACAGGTAGCATTGCCACATCATAGCTTCAGGATTCACACTTTAATCCTGAGCTTGGCTTGCTGTCCGTTTGTAGTTTCGAAAGTCTGAAATGCTCCATCTTAGTGTGGGTTTCATCAGGGCTCTCTGGTTTCCTCCCTCACCAACTCTACTTTACTCCTAGTTGCGAATACATTACTCCTAGTAATGAATGAGTAAAATAACAACAATAATAATAATAATAGTAATAAAAACTAGTAAAACTCCTAGAATATGTATGTACACACACACACACACACACACACACACACACACACACACACACACACACACACGTGTGTGCCCTGTAACAGACTGACATCCCATTCAGAGTGCTTTCCCACCTACGATTCACCATGACCCTGAGAGTGAGCTAGGATGACTGAATGAATGAATGAATAATAACTGAACCTACATTTAAGTTTGTAGTGAAATATAAATAAATGTATCAGGTCATGATGGTGAATATACCACTATGAATATTTGGGCATATTTATTAAATGAAGTATAGTTCCTTCAAGGTTATAATTTAACCATGAAGGAACTATACTCATGAACAAATGTGTTATTTATCATGCAATATGTTCTGAAATGTGGGTCCGAATGTATGTTTGCTGCAAAAATGTGACCATTTCAAACATGTGAACGTACAGTATTTTGCAAATTTTCAAAATGGCGGTGCGCGCTGCCATGGAAACTAACCGTCGAGCTGCGAAGCTAAAAGTAATGTTCGGACCAATCCTGCCTCGTGAGCAGGAACTGCGCGTTAATTGGTTGATTTGACGACCAATCAACAGCAGAGTTTTCCTATCTTTAAGTTATTTGTGTAACTCCAGGCCTTAAGGCTGCCATACTTCTGTACTTTGTACCTAAAATATTTGAATTATTAGATGATTTGGTGAATATCTGATTTTTTTTAAAAGAGATTAAATATTGTACCCTAATAATTTAAAAAAAAACCACCCAGAACAGAGTTGGGACTGAGGCCAGTAGTGAGAGTGAAGATGTGTCGCTGAATACAGGCGGACATCTTTAGAAGTGCTCAGCGGCTTTAAGGTCAGCTTTAACGCCCAGCCCGGGATGATCCTCTTACCGTGAACGTTAGCTCTGAGCTGCGGCAGGGCTGACAGCTCCGCGGAGGAACTGTGGCTCCGAAAGCGGGACGAGCTGGGGGATTTCCGCTGCTTCTGCGCCTTCTTCACCGATCTCCGAGTGAAGCCGTCCACTTTCTCGGTGGCAGACACCGCCGACATGTTCTCCTAGGTCCCCGGAGCTAGTGATAGCTAACCTAAAGTGTGCTGTATCCCACCAACAAAGTAGCTCTCCTCCGACTCTCGCACATCGGAACACTGTTTACATGTGAATGAGCCGAGTGTTCACAGTGCTAACTCTGTCGGGAAAAGTTTTCGCACGATTCGGATACTCTTCATAAAGTAATCCGCGGGTTTCCAAACCGTTTACTGCCCG
Source organism: Chrysichthys thysi (assembly GCA_030068315.1). Taxonomy (NCBI): domain Eukaryota; kingdom Metazoa; phylum Chordata; class Actinopteri; order Siluriformes; family Claroteidae; genus Chrysichthys; species Chrysichthys thysi. The sequence goes on from JAQLOM010149543.1 coordinate 9,321, forward strand.
ATAAACAAGTAAGAACCGTATAAAAACACCCCGCCGTCGCCGCGCCGGGTTCAATCATAATCCCATGCATTAATTCAGGACGTTTCAAGCGCAGTTTGTAAGAAATGTTACAGAATATCCCACACCACAGTCAGCACACGTCACATAAAATGCACGTCTCTAAACCTAATACAGAGCAGTCTGTGGAGTCTATCCTACCGCATATCAGAGCCATGCGGTGCTGTTTAACCGAGAATTGACCTCTAAGGTGAAGCCACAATACGAAAGCCGAAGCTGTACGGTGTAATTGACAGCTACAGTCATTTTAGCCTGCTGCTACGTGCGTACTACGCCGCTGGTATTTGACGGACAGTTCGCTCATCCAATGAAACGCGAGGGTCGGAATACCATCGCCCAATCAGATTCATACTTGTGTTCCACAAGCCAGCGGCTGTGTTCCAAATGTTGGACGTAGAGTGAGACGTACAACCTGTTAGTTTATATGGGATTACAGGGCACCTTTGTAGGGTGTAAGGAAAGATTTGGGATACAACCATAACCGTATTTCTGTGAGACATGTCGGAAAAAAACCCCACCCCAGCCTACTCTTCGGTCCCGACTTGCCAAGATTTTCTTTCAGTTATTATTTGTTTTATGTCATTGTATTTGTTTTTATTTGTCTAATGGTTCAACACTTTTTCATTTCAAACTGAGTATAAATTAAGAGTGCTCAGTGTTAAATGTGCTGTGTAATGGAAATCAAGGAATTAAAGCGTGCAGTGCCAGTGAAGTCAATAAATGACCCATTATTAAGCCAATGTAGTTCATTCATGTACAGATATGTATACAGGGCTGCATGTCACATGTTTGAGTGCACCTCTAAAACAAAGAACCAGTGTAGTTAATTTTCTAAGCTTTATAAGCGAGAATACACTGCACTGCTTTGTAGCTCTGCTCAGTGACCTGCATTTTCCCCATAAAGCCCTGAGGACAGCAGACACTGGCGTTCATCAGTCAGGGCTACTTTAACTTGTCTTTCATGTCTGAACATTTACTGAACACAGAACTAGATTATAAACGCATTGTATAGTCTAACTAATAGCCATGAACCGCAGTAATAAAAATGGCTGGCTAAACTGTATGTGATATAGCTGCGTATACACACGGTACTGTGCCAAAATCTAAGGCACGTGCAAAGAAATGGTGTGAAGTAAAGAAGACTTCAAAAAGAATGAAATGAAAGCTTAATAGAAAACAGTAATTAACTGAACAATATTTCACATGACAACCATTTGCTTTTTCTCTTCTTCTTTAAAATAGTAGTTCCATGTACAATAAGTACAGTTTCATACGCTAATGAGCTGTAAGTTTTCTGAGGCATCTTGGGGAATCTGCCACAGTTCTTCTGGAGATTTTGACTGCTGCACTGGATTTTTTCTTCTTCTTCGTTTTTCTTGTCTGAAATGTGCTCTCTTACGGGTGGCCCTGTCACCTTACAGCAAGAAGGCCCTGGGTTCGATCCCCGGGGTCGGCCTGGGGGCTTTTCAGTGTGGAGCTTGCATGTTCTCCCCATGTCCTCCAGGTCCTCTGGTTTCCTCCCACAATCCAAAGACATGCACAGAGGGGATTAGGCTCACTGCCTACTCTAAATTGCCTGTAGGTGTGAATGGTTGTCTGTCTCTGCAGTGGATTGGTGACCTGCCCAGGGTGTTCCCCGCCTCTCGCCTGAAGTCACCTGGAACAGGATTAAGCAGCAGATAAGTGAGTTTTTCTAAGCATCTTGGGGAATCTGCCACAATACTTCTGGAGAGTCTGACGGATGCATTTGCTTTCTTCTTCTTCTCCTTTGTTTTTCTTGTCTACTTTCTTGCCTTCCTTTTTTGTCTGAAATGTGGTCCCTTATGTAAGATGGTGCTTTCTTTACTGACATAAAAAAAAATTTTCAAATGCAAATGTTTTTTTTTTTTTTAAAGGTAATGTTTGGAAATGTCGGGACGTCTATTTACTGACTCAGTAATGCAGAGTTCCTAAAAGAAATATCAAACAAAATTATAACCCCCCACCCCCCCAAAAAAGGGTGCCTATAGATTTAGTGTAACTTTATTTGTTAAGCATTCTTATTGTATGTAAGCTACTCTATTTTCTCTATTTCTACAGTCATCTGTGGTAAATTAACCATACCCTGTAAAACATTCACAGTACAATCTACAGTAATTTACTAGCAGCAAAGTTACCAGTGTAAGTATCTGTAATAACCTTCTCGCTGTGAGGTGACAATATTAACCACTGCACCACCATGCCACCTAGTTTACTGTATATCAATACACTTCTTTAATTACCTAATTGTTTACAGTATAAGCCTGTAAAATAAAACAATCTTTTGCTGTAAATAAATAATAAAAAATGTTTCCAGCATGGCACTAGCTATCATAACACAACATATTTCATACACTGGTTTCTGCAATATGACTATATTCATATGTCGTTCTGGTTGCAGGGTCAACAGGTGCCGGTGAGCCAGGAGAATATGTCTGTCGCCCCCTTGTGCTGCAAACCAGTAGCTCTCACAGACAAAACAAGAAATCTTTTTACTTTATATAAAATTTGGTCTTTTTGTCATTTGCTAAAAATCTATACATGGAGCCCCTAATGGCCAGCCACGTATTCAGCCCATCCAGCCCACACGACCAAGAACTACCATTACTTCTCTGTCTGCAGCACATACACACCATGATCAGGATCAATAGTGGTGCTGCCTCACAGTCCCAAGGTCCCTGGTTCCATCCTGGGTTCTGCTTACTGTTTGCATGGAGCTTCACATGGTCTTGCCATGTGTCCATGGGTTTTCTCCAGTTTCCACATAAAACATCCCAGTCAGAGGATTGGTGACTCTGAATTGCTCCAAGGTGTAACTGAAAGTGTGTGTGTACATCGTGCCAATAAGGCCTGGTGGACCACAAGTGTGTATACCTGTCTCTAACCAGGATGAAATAGTTACTGAATATGAAGGAAATTATAAGGACAAGTAGATCTTTAGAGCAGCAAAAGCAAAGAAACGGGAGCTTAATCAACAATGATTGTACACTGACACAAAGTGATTCAGCGTCACCTCTTGCACTAGCACTGACAGGCCCATGTGGCACGTCTCGCTCTCCAGGAACACATTCGATAATGTTTCTAAATTAACACCAGCAATAAAAAAAAAAAGAGCTGCAGTGTATGAGAGGCGATGTTGGCTTAACAGTTAAAGCTTTAGGTTACTGATCAGAACGTAAGGGTTCAAACCTCAGCGCTTCTGCAAAATAGTGTTCATTTATCTGGTTGTTTCTGGCATGGCTGCCTGATTCAGCTACGCCAACTACACATACTACATATATAGGAACTTCTGACATTAGCAACCAGGGCACCGACGTAATTTAGACTGCATTTCATTAGCTTTAGACCAGTACTCTGCACAGCGCCAATAAAGTCGATTGTAATCTAAACTAATCAGACTCGTACAAATACTTAGACAGGCCAACTGGTTTCGTAATCAATCATTGCCAAACACCGTTCAACTCTGTTCAGAAGTCACACTGGTGAGACCCACGAATTGAAAAGTCATAGCTGCAACAACGTGGAAAAGGCAGAAACGTCCCGTGGAGATACTTCACCAAATTTACCAAGCAAAGTGCCTGCATTTAATCACCTGTTCAAACCAACACAGTATCCGACAGTTAAGGAAAAAAAGCAAATAAAATAACCCGGAATATAAAAAGCATGCATTAGGAAATGCGCATACATCTCAGACACTTGCATTCAACATTTGTGTGAACACTGTTAAGGACAACTTTGCACACAGTTTTTAGGAAAAGTAAAGTTAAATGCAGAGTCTTATAGATTTGTACAATATAATTCTCAAATATAATTTGTCCATTTGCATAAAAACATTCCCTCTGAATCCTGCCTTGCTGGAAGACAAAATCGGAGGGTAAAATTCGCACAGTAGAACACCGTGCTGGATATTTCTTTAAAAAAGACTTAGTGTAGGTTTTATTTTTGTATCTTCCATGAACTTCTGGAAGAGGAAAAGTCCAAGTCTTGGTCAGATTTTTTCCCCTAAGAAAGATCAAGAACGTGAATGTGCATGAGGATCAGTCTTGTGGGGTTTTCTGAAAATATGCAGAAATCTTCTTCATAGAAGCTGGAGAGGAGATTCTCTTTGTCTGCGGGGAGGACGTCTTCTTCCCAGCCTGTGGAGAGCTCAGGGCCTAGGCAAGGAGGACGAGAGAGAACACGAGTTAACCTCCAACAAATCAGATCAAGTGACAAAGAGGATACAGATGCTGGCTTTGGGAGCATTGCAGTTTGGATGGCATGAAGACAAAGACCGAAGTACAGATAAGCCAGAATTCAAGATGACAGTCTTGCTCATGGTGCATTTTTATTTATTTTTTTAATCAGAAAGATGAGCAAAGGCAGGCCATATTCACACAACAAAGCAAAACTGATGTACTCTATTTCTCAGATCTGACTTTTGGTGTTTAAAAAAAAAAAAAAAAAAAAAAATTGAAATCTGATATTACAGAACGAACTAGGTCAGATGTCCTCAAAAATGATTTAAATCCGATCTGAAAACCACTTATACAGTAGCCTGATTTGGCTTAATTTGGAAATTGTCTGCAGGAAACAAAATGTTATCTTTCTCCAAAGCCAGAATTCAAATTTCAGTAAAAGCAACAATAAAAAAGAAAATCAGAGTTGGTCTATAGACAATGTTACACTATACAGTAATACAGTGGAGCCTCGGCTTGCAAGGCAAACAAATCGACGTACGAACTAAAGTCCCGAGCGGATTTTGTACCAACCGACGACCAAAGCCTTAACTGACGTACAAGAAGCCAACACACGCTTCAGGGCACAAACCTGAAGTTCCGGTCAAGCACTTGTGATGTGAACATGTTCAACGCATTTTTTCATTGTGTTTCTCTGTATTTTTGCTCTATAATCTTCATTATGGGTCCCAAGAAAGTGGAAATGGTAGTGAGAGTAAGAAGCCTTAGAGTATAGCGGTTGAAATAAAGAAAGAAATAATCACAGAACATGAGAAGCGCCACCATATCCCTCCGCCACCGTCCACCTACGCCAGCGACTACGTCTCCACCACAAAGGGAACG
>JAQLOM010149553.1:0-14453 GCA_030068315.1 Chrysichthys thysi
GGACAAAATATAATTAACATCAGTTTGTGATTCCGATATTTCTTTAGGCCTTCAGAGAAGGCCTTGAAGGCCCTGACGGCTCGCCACAGAATACACGGTTTTTAATATTTTTTAAAAAAGAAAAATCACTCAGCATCCAGTTGTAAACAATTATTGAACTGTTTTGACTCCCCTAATCAGATCCTTGACATCAGCGCACTCCCTATAGGTGGTCTACACGCCCCCCTTTTTTCTCTTTTTAGCTAGACTTTTATGAGACAAGCTTCCTGCGGTGTTCTAGGTAATGACTAGAAAGTTTCATTAACATTCTCAAACACAGCAGTGTTAACCAGCTGCCTTTTGGCACGTGTCAAATAGATTTGGGAGAGTAGTGAATTAATAGGAAAGGTAGTAATTCAGGGCACCATATTTTCTAAAGCACCTCTCTAGCTTTAATCTTAACCAGTGGGATACTGATTGAAGGTCTCATACCATACGCGGTTATTTTTCTTGCTTTTATCCGAAAGGAATCGCTCTTGAATGCATCAGGAAATAAATGGCATGTCAAATTACAATTACATTTCGACACCAGGTAATAATACCCTGATCCTCCAACAATTTATACACCTTCCATTCCTCGCACGGCGTCTGAAAAGATCTGCTGTGGCCGCTAGGTCTCTTTTTAATTGCCCAGCCTCTCTTTTATCTGCCACAGAGGTTCAGTAGTCATCTCTATTTACCTCTAATTGCCGCTACACCTATTTTTTTTTTTACCACTGATTTTCCCATATGTCTTCCAATTACACACCCTGGATCTTGTTCTGCGGTAACTGATTCTTCCTGGTTTCTTCAGGTGAGAATCCTTGTCACCTGTCAGCCAGTCGTTAACGTGGAGAACCAATACTTAAATTCTGGTATCTTTGGAAGCATGGGATCCAACCTACATTTTATAAGGCTGGGTCTATCTAGCATTGGTCCTTAGAAATAGAAAGAAAAAGAAAGAATCTTTCATTTCAGCCTAAAGTCTGGTTTGAAATGACTTTTTAAAACGACACAGGGCCAGCTCCTTCATCGGGAACCTTGCCCTGGCAGGATCTGAAGAACTTTCTGTAGACACCTTCCCCCATTTTTGACTGAAGCTGACTTTTGTAACTTGAGCAGGGGATAATTACCTGTGTCTCTTCCCATCATCAGATTAATTTTCAGTTCTGTTCTCCCTTTTAGATTGACCTTTTCCTATCTTTTAATGACTTCCTGTTCTTCTTGACATTTAACCTCTTTCATTTGCATTGTCCTCTCCAGCCTTATCATCTCCTTCAGCATTAGAGCCATTTCATGTTTCCTGAGATCTTCGCCTTTTAATATGCATGGTTGTAGCTTTCTTTCCCATTGCTTTATGTTTGTCTAGAAATCAATCTTATACATTTGTTATAGCTGTTTACTCATGTTCTGTTTCTATTTTCCAAGCTGACTGACTGGACTTGGAAACTCAGGTTTATTTCCCTGATGTGGAAGTTATTGGAACAAAGTTGCTGCTAGACGTGGAGGTTCCACCAATCCAAGACTCCCCCACAACCCCGGTCCCAAACTTCACACAATAGAAAGTGGTTACCGAGTGGAAAAACTATGGACTTGGATGGTTCTTGCTTGTACTTTCTTCACATACCGAACAATCTTGAGGGTTTGTTAAATCTCTGTGCTAGACTACGAATTGTGGTTTCAGAAGGTCATTTTGCCAACGATGAACCCGAATGTCAAACAGTATTGAGTTACTGTATTTAAATATTTGGGATGCTTGTTACCTAAGGAAAAAAACGGGCTCTTCTCTGTAATCCATTAGGAACCCACAGTATTTTCTCTTTAATGGAATTTTTGTCATCGCCGTTACTATCAGTGGTGTACCAGCCTGACATCCGCAGCATCGCATTGTTCTTTTTCTCGTGCGGGATTTTAAAATACGAGTTGGTAAAAAAAAAAAAAAAGCTAACACCAAGCGTGTAACGCTTTTTCATTATTTATGTCATCTAATCCTTTTATTCTGCTCATTTCCATATTTGATAGACCTCATGCTCATGTTCAGCCTGTGAAATTAAAAATGAAATACTTTTTTTGGTTTCCCCTGCAAAATGTCTGCAAAAGCTTCTGAAGCATTCTGCAAAATACTCTAAGGCAAGCTATTTTTTTTCCCCCAGCACTTTGAAATTTCAAAGAAAATCTGAAATAAAAAAAATAATTTTTTTTAAAAAGAAGTAAAAAGTACACAATGATAAAGAGTAAAAACCACTTGTATTGCTTTGAAAACTTTAAAGTTATACAGTGGGGCTTCTTTTGTCATGTCACAACCAATAAGTTAATCAGCATCATATTTGGAGAATGACTCATAAAGTCCTGTTCAAAAGCATAAGGTATTTTTTTTGTGCAACTTTTGTCAAAAATGAGCAACTTCATCACTTCATGCTTCATGCTGGTGTTATTTTTCATTTTGTAACATTCTCTGGTGTAATATTTATGGTGTAATATCCAGGATGAATATGCAATATAAGGCTTCCTTTCATTTTCCCTTTATTTGGTTCATTTAATACATATCCCTCTCTCCATCTCTTTTACATTTCTTCCTGTCGTTTTCTTTTCTGCCAGGATGCTCTATAATTCTCTGCTCTCGTTGAGCACATAGCCTCCTCTTCCTATATAACATTGGCGACGTTATGAGAGAAAACAGTCAAATCTCTAGAAACTGACAAGGACATGAGGAGAAAATGAATAATAGATCAGCTGAAAATGGCTAAGCCATTAGCACGCCTCCATCCTTGTTCTTTATACAGAATCTGAATCGAATTAGAATTAGCTTTGATGCTAGAATTAGCTTCTTTTTTTTCCTGACAAGATGGCATGGCTGCATTTTGTTTCATAGATGTATTATAGGATCAAATCTGTAAGGTTAAATGGTTAAGTTAATTCTTGTGTTTTTAAATGAATGAATTAAATGAATTGAACTGAAGTGATCAGGGAGGAATAAAGGTTTCAGATGAGTGCTTTTAACCCTTTATTGGGCGAAGAACCACATTTGGAAACTTCAACGGACATCAAAATGCCTTTTTGGAAAAATATACACTTTTTTGGAAAAATTGTACCCTGACCTGGCCATAATTGGTAACTCTATTGACCTTGACCTTGAAAAAAAAAATCTGTAATATAAAGTCTTGAATTATCCTCCAGTAACACTCTAGGGTTAACATTGTGAATTTCCAAGTATTGAGGTTTAAGAAAGATATTCAATGACATGGTGGCACGATGCGGTCTGGAGGAAAGAGAAGTTCCTGTTATCACCCAAAAGTTGATCTGATTAATCCGACGATGACGCAATATACTTTTAAACCTTATCGTTACTTAAAATCTTGTGGAATTTCAAAACAAATGATCAATTCTGTTATAGCAGCTATAAACTCTCGTCCCCTCGTCAGCCTCTGTTTATTTATCTCTTTTGAACTCAATCGGATTTAAAAGAATAAAAGCATCTTGTCATGTTACAAAGAAACTGCAAAGTCTTAAGTCCTCCATCCTGAAGACTTTCCATGTCAGAAAACTTTACTCTGGCTTATACAAGGCATTGATCCTGGAATTTTCTTCCAAAAACACTACATATATCTCCTTACAGGAAAAAAAAAAAATCACTCGTTTTTTTCATCTGTTCATGTGAAACTACAACCAGAGTTACTGTTATACAAAATTATTCAACATCTTCAGGTCAGTCAGAATCAAGAATTCAACAGTTCCCCGGTATAACGATGATTATTTAATGATTTTATTTGACGAAAAAAACCTCATATTTGGTGGAAATCTAAAAATATATGGGTCAGGGTTGGACCTGGGATGACCGCAAGGGCAGGGTTTTTTAATTGAATGAAGCAGATAATCCCAAAAGGGCGATCCATGATCAAAAATGGATAGCCAGGCAAGGGATCAGGCAGCTAGCAGACAGATTTCTCTAAACTAGGAGACGCAGAACAAGGTAAACAGAACAGACCGGGTAAATACAGGAAAAAACATGGACACAAACAAAAGGCTAAGCAACGTCACCAGTCAGCGTTAGAAGCGAGACCTCACAGAGATTCGGCAGCGGCTGGGTTATTTATGTGGAGTGCGCAGACTAGGAACAGGTGGCAGTAATTAGAAGTTTGTCGTTTGGCTGAGAATTTTGGGAAATGGAGTTTTTGCTGGAGCAGATGTGACATTATAGCCAAGGGCTAGTTAGCTATCTTTAAATTATGGGGAGGGGGAGAAAAAACCCTTGTGTGAAGAAATCGCAAATTGGAATAGATCAGGCATTTTCTGCAGTGTGGAAATGATTCATTTTCTGAAACCAGATGTCTCACATCTGTTAGAAGTTTGCCTGTATGTTTAGCTAAAAAAAAAAAAAAACGCTGCAGTTTAATCGTTGTTTCCAAGTGCAATATTTAAATAATAAAGTCAGCCTGACAGAAGCAGCATAATATTTTCTCGCTTATCGCTCATCTTCTACCACTTAATCCTGTTCAGGGTCACAGGAGGAAGGCTGAGCCAATCTTAGTTGAGAGAGGCGGGGTACACCCTGGGCTGGATGCCAGTCCACCACAGGGCCGACACACAGAAACAGACAACCATTCACTCTCACATTCACACCTACGGCTAATTTAGAGTCGCCAATTAGCCTAATCCCCTCTGTGCATGTCTTTGGACTGTGGGAGGAAACTGGAGTACCCCGCGGAAACCCACTCAGACATGGAAAGGACATTCAAACTCCACACAGAAAGAAAGGCGCGCAGGTCGACCCCGGGGATCGAACCCAGGACCTTCTTGCTGTGAGGTGACAGTGCTAACCCCCACACCCCTCGTGTCACCCGCTCCTTTCTATATTTTTCTTTGTATTATTGTTATATTCAAAAATGTGCACCTTTTTCTTGCAATTGGCAATATTCATGGCTCGACATCAAAACTTTGCAATGTCACAAGATTTGAACCTTTCATTCAGCTGTAATGAAAACAAGTAAAACTGTATTTCTCCACCTGGTGAAACTCCAACAGGCTCCAACCAGCGGAGTTTCCTTAGCAACCGACCAGTTACAGCCTAACAACCAACTGGGATTATATATCAAAAGCTCCTGAAACAATCCCATAATAGTTTCCTAGCAACCCCCTAGCGATCAACTAGCTAAACTTTTAACCTTTACATGCTTAACGGGTTAACGTTAAAACATTTTAAAATCACTGACAGCAAAACGTTGTATTATCGCTGAACCCTTGCTCTGCCAAGTCAACATTAACGTTCATCCATGAACTTTAATTTTCAAATATATATAACAATTCTGGTACCATATTTATGATGTTCAACTTTTATAACGGTCTAAGGTTCTATTGTTATATTGTTTATATTGTAACCCCTCATGACGGTCATGAAAAATGTATTTAATATTACTATTCTGTTTGTTATAATATGTGTTGTCGGGGTTGTTGTTTTTTTTACAGTACTGTTGGTGTGCTTTTATTCCGTGAACCAAGAGTAGATCTAAATTAAAGCTGTAAATAATAATAAAACACTGAATGACCAGGCCCAAGAAATAAAAATGACAATAAAATTGACAGAAAGCCATCACTTTCCATTACTTGCTTTTCCCAGTACTGCGTTTAATTTCTTCCTCGCAACTTTCAGACATATGAGTATAGTAGGGTTACAAATCAAACACGTTCGAACCTTCGAAAGGAAGCAAAAATGCCCATAAACACATTTCAAGCTGATGTTTAACATTTCTGTTAAAAAAAAAAAAAGAAAAAGAAAAAAAAAAGAAAAAGGTTTTCTATTAATAATAGCTTGTCTGAATGCGTTTGGATTGAATCCATCATTTGAATCCAACTTTCCTACTTGTACTGCTATAGTTTGGCCTGACAAATTTATAAAGCATTTAAAAAGAGACCATTTCTAGAGAGCCGTAAAGTCTAGAGAGAAGAAAACTTGAAAGCGGGACTTTACCTGGACGGACTACATGGCACTGAACCATTCATTTTGGGCAACATGCCCATCATTCCTAGCACTGGAGGAGGAACAGGTGGTGTTCCCATTAGGATCGCACTTCAAGAATGTGAGCTAATCAGGAAGCCGATGTTTGGACCGTCTGCACCATTTCCTTAAATATTTTTCAAAGGTCAACACCAGACTGGGTTGTTGTCTTCAGCTGAGAATTTATTCTTGGATATATACGACATTAATACTGAAACAGAGTGTTGACCCACTTTGGTGGTCTTGTGATGCCCCCTGGTGGCTGTGAAGTAACAGTGTATTTAATCTTAATAGTGTTTTCACGACTGTGGGCAGTTTAGGTGTAGCTGTGTTAACGTGGTAACATCTGTTAACTCTGTAAGCCATTCGCTCACCAGCCTTTCTTTTGTCCTTTTTCTCACTTGAATGAACTGTCATCTTACCAAGAAAATCCAAAGTCCTCTTTTCCCAGTGGCTTTGCATATTAGTGTTACAAAGTACTGGAAAAATGATATCCTAACCACTGAAAACATTCTAAATATAGCAAGAAATACTCTATATTTTTGATTATAGTACCACGACAAGCTTCATATACTATTATATTTATATTATATATAATATTTAACTTTTTCTTGGAATTTTTGTTTCTGCAAATTTTGACACGTGAGGTTCACGTAGCTCAATTTAAAGGTCCACCAACTATGCAGGATGTAGATGGATCTATTGTCAGAAATGGATTATACTGTTTATAATATACATAATTACCTGTAACCATGGATGGTTGTGTTTTCGTAAGCTTAGAATGAGCCCTTTACTTCTACATATGGAGCAGGTTCACCTCTATGGAGCCACCATGTTGCACAACTACAGTAGCCCAGAACAGACAAACTTTTTGAGAGCTCCTTCTGCATTGCGGCAGCATTAATTTGGAAGGAATTACGACAAGGATGACAAAGATGAAGGAAAGGAACACAAGGAAGAAGGAATATGAAGAATCAGTGTTTTCTGGTGCTGGCTAACAAGTATCCACTCACTCACCTTCTGCCGCTTAATCCTGTTTAGGGAAGCTGGAGCCAATCCCGGCTGACTTCGGGTGAGAGAGAGGCGGGGTTACACTTGGGGCGGGTCACCAATCCACCGCAGGGCGACACAGAGACAGACAACCATTCACTCTGACATTCACACCTACGGGTAATTTAGAGTCGCCAATTAGCCTAATCCCCTGGAGGTCTAGAGGAAACCAGAGTACCCGGAGGAAAACCACGTGGACACGGGGAGAACACGCAAACTCCACACAGAAAGGCGCCCAGGTCGACCCCAGGACCTTCTTGCTGTGGGGTGACCATGCTAACCATTTAGCCACCGTGCCGCCCCAATCAAACTGAGAAACAGAAAAAACAAAACAAAATGCACAATTCTGATTGGTTTATTCTGTTTCTCAACGTAGCACCAGGTAGCCTATAATACATAATCAAACAATCCAACCTAACAATCTGTTTGTTTGATCTTTAAAGCATGACTCCGTAGACTTTTTTCCAAATATCATTACAGTGCATTCATTTGACATCTTTTATGTTCTTTGGTGGACTAAAGTGAGTGCAAACTTAACCCATACAGTATTCACAGCCAGTCCCAGGAATACGCTATTGACGGGGATACAATCTAGCGCAGTGCACCATGTAAACACATACAGTGTTTATTTAAAAACAGAGATAAATCTAGAGTAGACAATGCAAATACAGTATCAGCATTTTTTTGTTTTTTGGGTTGTTTTTTTTGTTTTTTTGAAAATGGAGGAAACTAGAGAACTTGCACTAAACCCCTACAGACTCTATGAGATCACACAAAACTCTACAAAGGCATCACCCTAAGCTCTGGATTGAACTGGGATCTTGAAGTTATGAGGTAGCAATGCTCCCAATTTCTCCACGACGCTCCCAGTTGTAACTGTAATAACCGATGCTATACATAAGCAAAAACACACGCTAAGAATGTGTAATATCCTGTGAGCGGGATCTGTCATGGAGTCGGACATTTTGAGCTCTTAAATAAATCAGAACCTGCGATGGCTTTAACTAAGTCAACCCAAGCCACATAGCTCACAATTTCTCATAAGAGCACTAATCCAACAAACGGTCTGTCATATATTCATGTATAAAAACACATGTTCAAGTGGATTAGGTTGACTTTCAGGACATAAATTCTGCTCCAAAAGCATGCAGGACCTCCAGGATCAGGGGAGAACCAAACCATGGAGGAGGGATGGATTTGTTTTAGGGGATTGCGTAAAGAATGAATAGGTTTTGCATGTTTACCTGCAGTTTCTGAAAAAGCTTTTGGAGTGTGTGCTTTTTGGCTCATATCTATTGGAGCTGTACATTTCATTTATAATAAGAAGCGCACTATTAATTATAAGAATGACCATGAAATATATATAAAGTATACGTTCTGGATGAAAAACAGATACAGTGGGGTCCGAATGTCAGCAGATTTCTAATTGAAACACAACGAAGTGAATTACAAATTTTATCACTGACAACAACCTGAATGAAAAGATGCAGCCTTGAAGTATTTACATGAATTTCAACGTTTCTTAATACTTGATATGTCCAGTTTTTTGGGGGGTTTCTTTTTGCATCAATGACAGTGTGCACATGAGCCGGCATGGACCTCGGAATTTATTTTTCGTCGAAACGCTCTGAACGGTTCGAAATTGCAGCACGAACCAGAACCGAACCCATTCTCCATTGGTGGAAAAAGTGTATTAGGGAGAACAGATATGATCGATATAATCAGGTCACTAGTTAGTCTTACAGCTCTTTTTTTTTTTTACATTATGTTTGATGTCAGTTTGTTTGGGGCAGTGGTGGCTCACCAGTTAAAGCTCTGGGTTTTTGAACACATGATCAGGGTTTCAAGCTCCAGCATCACTAAGCTACCAATTTTGGGCCCATGAGCAACGACTTTAACCTTCATTGCTCCGGGGTGGCGTATGGCTGACCCTGCACTGTGACCCCAGATTCCTAACAAGCCGCGATATGCAAAGAAAAGAATTTTGCTGTCCTTTAATGTTTTTAGTCTTCTTCTTCTTCTTCTTCTTCTTTTCCTTTTATTGTATATTATATTGTGTGAAGTACTATTGCCAGTGAAGGTAGTGGGGGAGGTGGTCCATGCACTTGGTTTTTGTTTTTTGTGTTTTTTTTATTATTATTATAATAATTTTTTACATTTAAAAAAAAAAAAAATTCAAAACGAAGAGAAATACCAAGCGGTCAGTTATTCTACATCAGCATCGGCCTTGCAAAGTTCAGGATGATCTTTACCAGTAGATGGCATTTCGAGCCGTTTTCAATCCATGAAATTCTGATTTTTATTTTTTATTTAAAAAAAAAAAAAAGGCTATTTTTTCACCGTGCCACTGTAAAATTCATTTTTCAGCTACCCCCCCCCCAACACACACACACACACATTTACATCTGCAGTACATCTTTATTAAAGTATTATCTCTCAGTGCGTTTTTCTCTCCCCTGCATTTGACAAATACTTTTCAAACGACCATTAAAGCTTTAAAAAATTGCTTTACACGTAAATATACCGCAGCTTTTGATTTAACAGGCCAAGAGTACCCAGCCAAGGTATTCTGCAGGTCTACTGTATCTGTCTAGCTGTGGGAACGACTGCAACGGCATTTCAGATATCAGTTATCTAATGCTGATGCACTAATTTTTATTGCAAGTAACCATCATAACCTTTCTCTATCTTGCATTATTATCTGATATGTTCTGCATCCTGTTTATATGATTATGGAGCAGTATGAATACTAATCTGGATTTGATCAAAGCATAAACTGTTCACGTCCTCTTTGTCAGAGGATATATAACGCTCAGATTATACAGAGAGTCCTTTTTTTAAAATTAGAGAAGCAGTTAAACACGATTTAAAGGATTTCGGGAGAACTGAAAAAGTTGAATTGTAAAAGACATATCCTGATTTGCATTTATTTGAAAGCAATATCTCCCATATTGATGATCTTATGGCCAAAAGTATACGGACACCTGACCACCATCACGCGCCTGTGTAAAACCCTGAGCATTAATATACAGCTGGTTCCCCCTTTGCGGCTATAGCAGCTTCCTCTCTTCTTGGAATATGAACGTTTGTTATGTTATCTATGTTCTGTTGTGAATAAAATATTGGCGCACGTCATTTGAAAGTCTTTCAGTTTTCATTTTATTTATTAACTTTTCTGGAACTGGGGTTATACATAACCAGTAAACTATCCTTAGCTAACTTGCTAGCATGCCCTACTGATTTTACCTACACCATATCATGAGTTAGCTTAATGTTATCTTTATTTTTCTAGTGTCATAATACAGTATACTCGTTAAATATAATTGTTAGGCCACTCCCTGGTCACACTATTACGGTATGTAATTTAATGCTAGCTAACTTGCTAGCAAACATGTTTTTTTGTTTAATTCTAATATATTAGCCTAATCCCTGCTTTAAGAAACAACAGCCTGGGACAGTTAGCTGGTCTTACCTGGTCACTAGCCTGGTCACTTGATGGTTTAAGAAGGGTTTTTGGTAACTTTCAGGCCAGTCCTAGCAAGGCAGGCTAGTGCTAGCTGGTCATATTGGTTCCCAAATGTTAAATTTCGTTTGTGGAACTATTTTGTAACATACTGGGAAATTTTGGGTTTGGTTAACAAAGTCTGTTTGAAATGGTTCTGGGAATTTCTTTTATCTCACCGAAGGTTGTTTGTCAGTAATATGTTACGTAACTATGAGCTAACATTATAGGAACGTTCAGGTAATTAATGAGCTAATGTTCCAAAGGAAACACAAATAATCATTCCTCCTTGCTGACAAAGTGACCAACATACCAGCACTAAAACACAACACATTCTGGCAATCCCACTAGCATGACTAGCATGCATGATAGTGATCATGCTAATCACCCCCATGTTGGTCTATACTGGGGTGTTTGGTTTTTTCAGCACGTTTTTTTTTTTCTTTCTTTCTGATTACAGCCGGCATGTGAGTTCACTTGGGGTCATATTTATTTTCCACCCTAACGTTTATTTCATCCTTATATTCAAGACACTCATTGGTTGGGGGATATTAGGGGACATCCCAGGAGGTCTCATAAGGACCGTTTCATAACATGATGTAGGAAAGGGTTCATTTAAAATAAAATGGAAAAAAACAAACAAAAAAACCACCTGTTTTGGGGTTCGCTGAGTCTGTATCATCATTTTAGCCAACGGAGAGGACAGGGTGGTCTGGGTTTTCCAGGGTTGAGTCCCATGTTTACTACACTATATCTACAGGTTACATTACATAACATTACATTTGTGTCATTTGGCAGACGCCCTTATCCAGAGCGACTTACATTTTATGTCCGTTATACAACTGAGCAGTTGTGGGTTAAGGGCCTTGCTCAAAAGATTTCACCTCACAACCTTCCAACCCCAACCCGTCCAACGTCTTAACCCCTGAGCTACCACCGTCCAGATACCTAAAGTGCTCTAAGGGCAATTTATTTTTTTCCTTTGGGTTAATTCTTTTACTATTTTTCGGCAAAATTTATCAAAGAAGATTTATTACATAAATATATACATTGAATACATTCTGTGTCAACTCTCTATGTTGACACCTTTAATAGGAAATTCACAAGTATTATCTTTGGGGAAATTGCACGAAGTGATAGCTATAGAGGAGCAGACCACTTCCTATTGTATCTGTTATCACTGAGCTAATCGGCGTGCTTTTTTTTTTTTTTTTTGATGCATGCTGTCTTTACATCTGTGGTGTGTACTACAATGTGCATGCACATGTAGAATAATTTGCTTTTACAGTTATATGGGTAGTCAAAGAGCGTGGTTTCTTTTGTGAAGGTGCACATGCATGGTGCAGAGAGACAGAAACGGAACGGCGAACTGAAAGGAATCAGCAGTTTCTACACAAGTCGACACGCAAGCACGGACGCGAGAAACTAAGGCTTCTACTCAGGTAAACTCATCTTGCATGTTGTTTTATAGATCAGCTGTGGATGTAATGAAATATATTTGGGAATTGTTTCAGGCAATCGTTGTGCAAAAATATGCACCATCATTCTAAAACACTGTATTACACCTGTACATGTAGTTGGGTAAAAAAACACACACACAAAAAAAAGTCAGTGAATATGTGATTGGGATATGAATTGAACTTGAGATTTTTTTTTCTTTCTTTCTGACTTTGTTGTTTAAGTTTACTTTAAGTTAACTTTATAGTTGTAAGTCTCTTGTCACAGGGGCAGGAATCTCCGTGCATGGCACGTTACGTCCATCATAGCAGTGGATATTCTGGAATAAACGTTATGCCCATACTGTCCCCTTAAGAGCTGGATATTAAAGATGATTTTGCAGAGAGAGCCTAATTTAAACGTTAAATATGCATGCTACGAATAGAAAAGGATTTTTTTTTTTTTTGCAAATTCTTTGCAATTTTTATAAGAAAAAGAAAATTCAACCATTTGTCTAATAAATGAAATGAAATTTTCTTCATGTTCCTGCTCTTGTTAGAAATTTCAAAAGCCATAAATGTGTCGTTATTCATATTCTATGTATAAATCAATCAAATCCATAGCTGCCAATTTGTCCCGTTTGCACAGAGACTCCCCTGCATATTGCTCTCACATCTCATCACACATTAAAATTGATTTAGTTATAAGAATTTAAAAAAAAAACCAAAACGTATCCTAATCTCATGAAGGAAACAAATAATCGGTTTCATGTGAATCAGGGTGATGGTTGGATTTTTTCGATTTTTTTTTTTTTTTCAATATCTGATGATGAGCGTTGTGAAAAAGGTACAGACAGTAATATTGCCCAATTCTTACATTTCCTGTGAAAAGATTTCGCAAAGTGTGAAACCAATATCACGTACAGTACGTCTTACTTGATACTTTCGGTTTTAATTGAGTAGAGCAATGTTTCCCAAACTAAGGGACGTGGACCGAAAAATGGGTCGGCGATCTTTATTTATTGGGTCGCCGTTTGGTAGGTTTGTTATATCTAAATGTAGAAGTTATAATTATCCCTGATGTATTTTTGTAAGTTTGGGTCCCGCCTTTCTCTTTTGGGTCTTGTACTGAAAAGGTTTGCGAACCACTGGAGTAGACTTTTTTTTTTTTTTGTTGTAGCTCGATATTATGGAAAGGGACTTCTTTATTTCTGTAGCTGTATTTTTTTTTTTAATCTTTTTTTTTTAATGCCTTTCACTTCAGGCCAAAAGACTTAAGCAAGCGCTACATTATATGAAGTAAGTGGTATTACGGACACATAATCAAGTGTATTACTTGTTTATTTTTTCTCCGCTGACAGACACACTTGATTTATAGCATATTAGCTAGCTGGCTAGCTATTTGGCCCGTACACTGTACACTGATTTGCATACTACCGGTAAACGTGCTTCTGGTAAAATTGCCGTCCCTTCTTTCTTGTCATCTGATGCGCTTTCGTATTTGAAGTCAGAAGTATCGTTTGTCATGTCATCATCATGTCTGATTATGTCGCTTACTGCTTTGAACTTGGAAGTGAAATGTTATGGAGCCACTATAGACAAGTTGAAGATAACATCCCAGTGCAGGTTACACTGAATACACAGGCACTCATGGCATACTGCTCATCCAAGCAAATCAGTGGACCAAAACTATCTTTTATAAAATAGCATACCTATATTTTTTGCTTAAAGCTTCATAATTAGCTTCTTACTATGTGCTTTTTTTATGATAACTTAGACTTAGACTTAGACTATAGTACTTTGGTAGGCTTAAGGTCATCTCTAGATATCGATCAGACTTTTCTGCTGCTTATGTCAGCTCCCTGTTCGAACCCTTCCCACACCAACCACAGAAACGAAACTGACTTCCCTTTTCATGTTTAAGACAATGTTGAGAGAAACAAAAATGTGTTTGTATGACGAAAAGAAATACATGATAAAATCTCTTGACGTTACAAACGGAAATATGAAAAAAAAAAAAAAAAAGCGAAGTTAATCTGATCTTGCTGAAAGCGTTATCAACTATACTTACACCCCTAAATGGTAAATAAGCCGCGTGTTGCTTTGTGATAGTAGGCTTGGTTACAGTAAACACGTCGCAGTGACACGCTAGTGCTGAATAGTGTAGCGTTTTAAACTAGCTGGAAAGCCAAGTAGTACTGAAGTGCATGCAATTGTACCTTAATGTTTTTTAATTTGTGAGTGCCAGAATTCTAGAAATGTGCACATAATGCACCAAGACTGCATGCAGCAGGCATGACTTTTTCTTTTTTTTAACAGTTTGTCTTTATTCGTCTTCTGGCGCTTAATCCTGTTCAGGGTCGCGGGGGGAAGCTGGGACCAATCCCAGCTGACATCGGGTGAGAGGCGGGATACGCCCTGGGCAGGTCACCAATCCACCGCAGGGCAACACACA
>JAQLOM010149574.1:0-14443 GCA_030068315.1 Chrysichthys thysi
TTTCAGATCTTTGAGTTCAGCTCATGCAAAATGGGAGCAAAACCGAAAATGTTGCGTTTATATTTTTGTTCAGTATACATGAATGAGGCAGTTGCTAGAATTTTTAATGGGGTCCCTGGCAGTAAAACCCCAATTCTAAACAAGAAACCTCATAACCAAAAGTCATTGGACACTAGCCCACCACACCCATATGTGGCCTTTCCCCAAACTCTTGCCACAAAATCTGAAGAAAACAACTGTCTCCTCTCTGTTCCTCTGTCCAGCATGACAACCTGTTACAACAGGACAATGCCCCTGTGCCCAAAATGAGGACATGTTTGCCAAGGTTGCGGGTCTCCTATAGAAAGCCCAGACCTCAACCCCCCATTTCAACCCTTTGGGATGAACAGGAAAATAGAATGCATGCCAGGCCTTTGCACTCAATATTAGTGCCTATGTAATGTTCTTGTAGCTGAATTAGCACAAATCCCCACAGCCAACATCTAATAAAAGGTATCCCAAAAGAAGAGTATCTTACAACTGCAAAGAGAGGACCAACCTCAAATTAATGCCCATGGTTTTAGAATGGGCTGTTCAATAATCATACATGAATGTGATGGCTGTATCAATCTATATGACTGTAGGCAGTCTATCAGTGGGTCATTCTACTGCTCCACAGCGCAATTTCCACTCACACCCAATGAAGTTCATGGTCCACATTCACAAAAAATCTGATTTAGCAAAAAACTAAAAAGGAAGCGAAAGCAAAAAAAAGAAGCAAAAAGTAAAAGTTTAGAGCAAAAATATAGAGCAGCTCCTAAATCTAAAACAACCTGACATAATCCAAATACTCTTATGTCACTAACAATAAATTACAAACACTTCTTGCTGATGGAAACTTAAGTCACTAATGTGTTTAGTTAATGCGTTTGAAACATGACATGTCGGAGCACTTAAAAATTGTGTTGCAATGACTGTGAAGATTACTCAACTACTAACAGAAGTAATGTAATTCCATTGGAGACCCTGGTTTTGATAACCCTCTGCTACTTGGCCACAGGAAAATGGTGTTATGTAGTACAAATAAACTTTGTACATCTCAGCTGTGTTCTATAATCAAACTAAATATTACTTGACAGTTCTTTTAGTTTCTTTTAAACAAGAAAGCTTTTACTCATTTCAGAGGGACCAAATGTAATCTGGCATACAGGAAAATTTCCTCCAATATGAGCTTTTCAACAATATAGCTATGATTATCCTAAAAGGTATATCATGTTATTTTGTTTTTTTATATTGGTCCTGCATAATTATGGCAACTGTAATTCCATTTCTCTGTTTACACATCTTCAGCCATATCCTTATCAAATGGTATAAATGGTATGGATCAATTATTTCTTATGAAACGTGCCATTATCAGCTCAAGCCTCTCAGAAGTTTCATTAGCAGGGTTTATGAAGAAACTCAGAAACTTTCAGGCACACTGAAAGGGACCTGTATTGGTAAGGTAAGGTTTACATAATATGAGCCAAGTGCTTAAGCCAGGTTTGTCAACTCCTTGGTATTTGGTTAGAATGCAGCATTCTTTTGAAACGCGTATCTGGTCTGGATTCAAACAGTTATCTGATGCATGGAGAAGAAAAGATGGTAATTAAAACTCATACCTGTACCACAGGCTCTCAGTATCCCCTGGCATGCTGAAACGGCTCTTGTAGTGTGAGAAATTGCTGGAAAAATTTGTAAAATAAATTACTAACATTCCACAAACATTCCAGTGTCTGCTTTTTTAATCAGATGTATCCACCAAATCTAAATAAACAAATGGTACTGTTTTAGGTGGGCAAAAAGCTACAACAGAAACTGTTGCTAGCAGAGATAATAAATTTTCCATTTTCCAAAATTGGTCAGTTTGTCATTTTTCCTTTAGGAGATATGCATGGGATAAACCAACACTGCACTAGTACTGCAACAGAAAATACAAAGCAGTGGAGCCCCTAATTGAATTCAGACATTCAAGGTATAGGGTGTCAAGTGTAGGGTCGTGGTAGCTGAGACGAGGTCACAGGTCAAAAGTAGGTGGATAAGACAATACCATGTTCTTGAAGTTTGTGGACATAATCCCAAAGCTAATAATGTTTAAGCTAAGAATTTATAATTAAATTATAGTCATGTGGTGCAGGTCAAAAAAGAAAGAAAGAAAGAAAGAAAGAAAGAAAGAAAGAAAGAAAGAAAGAAAGAAAGAAAGAAAGAAAGAAAGAAAGAAAACAACCTAAGCAATCATGGCAAAAAGTCCTTCGGTTCTCTAAAAAATTAAACTGTTCTTCTTGCAGACATGATATTTGAGATCTTCAGCTGGAGAACAACACACTGGCAAGATATAAACAGAAAAAGCAGTGCGTAATAGTCCCTAGAACAGAGGCAGTCTGGTAATCTTGCACCTTACAGAAGAAGATAGATGACAGATTGTATAGACCCTATCTATTCTATTCAATATCTATATATTATTGTATGGGGAAAACAGGTTTGATTTCAATACTATAAACTACACACTTGATAACGATGTCATGAACAGTATGACAGAAATGTTATGTCTCGTCTCGTCTCGTCTTCTACCGCCATGATTGCTTAGGTTGTTTTCTTTCTTTCTTGACCTGCACCACATGACTATAATTTAATGTGAAACAAATCCTAATGAGTAAAAGTTAATGTGTACAGGACTTAAATGACACACAACCTTATAGCCCCCTCTTGTGGCAATCCTGCAGCTGAGTAGTAACTGACACATCCAGTGTACAAAAAAGATTCTTCTGACAGTATTGTGTACCAAAATCTCAAATTGTGTACCAAAATCACAGTTCTGCATTTTCAGTAAAATTGCAGCAATAGCAAAATTAAAATTGCACTAGAAAACAGATTCATTTTTTTTTTAATTAATGAAAATTCATCTACTACTACTCCTTTCAGCTGTTCCCTTCAGGGGTCGCCACAGCGAATCATCTGTCTCCATCAACACCAACTAACTTCATGTCCTCTTTCACTACACCCATAAATCTCCTCTTTGGTCTTCCTCCAGGTCTCCTGCCTGGTGGTTCCAACCTCAGCATCCTTCTACCGATATATTCCCTATCCCTCCTCTGTACATGTCCAAACCATCTCAGTCTGGCCTCTTGAACTTTATCCCCAAAATATCTAACATGCGCTGTACCTCTGATGTACTCATTTCTGATCCAATCCATTCTCGTCATTCCCAAAGAGAACCTCAGCATTTTCTGCCACCTCGAGCTCTTTCTCTTGACTTTCCCTCAGCGCCACTGTCTCTAGGCCACACAACATTGCTGGTCTCACCACCGTCTTGTACACCATTTCTATCATTCTTGCTGATACTCTTTTAATCACACAAAACCCTGACACTTTTCTCTCCCCTTTCCAACCTGCTTGCCCACACTCCTTCACTTCTTTTCCACACTCTCCATTGCTCTGGATTGTTGACCCGAAGTATTTCTAATCTAATTAGGCATACATTTCCCCATTTCTGTCATGACTACAGATGATGACTAATAATTAATGTAGATGCATAATTAAGATAATTAACCAATCAGTTTCATGCAATTAAACAAAAGCTGACAATGCCTCTTCTCATTCCCAATTATCCTTAAATCCATCTTCACAAAAAAAAGACAAATTTAAACCTTCCATTTGCTTACTCATAAAAACAAAAACTTCAGAGATAATTTTTAGATTCTTCCTGCCAGACTATGACCAAATACACATTTAATGTCTTTCTCTGATGCTATTCATCAGCCTTTTTCTATCCCAGTTGTCCTGTGTTGGCACGCTAGTGACTGTGGTATGGACAACTATGACCAAAAAAAAAAAAAAAAAAAAAAAGGGTTGCAATTTTGCTATCTTTCCATTTTTGGTACTAAGGAAGGAAATACCATTTATTCTAGTCTATTTACGTTGCGTGTGGCTCACTGGTTATGTCAAAGTGACTTAAATTCAAAAGCAAAACAAATACCTCACAAAACGTTCTGGTTCCCGACAGCACCCCTCTCCCCCACCATGCTTCTCTTTCCAGACAGTAGCAATGGTCCATGAGAAGGCTGAGTGTTTAATGCTAAAACTATTCATAAGTTTATGGAATATGCATTTGAGCTCTGCCAAAAAACCTTTTTAATATCAGCCTGTTTAGGATTTCCGTGGACTGGAATGTGGAGAACAGGGCGTACAGGGAACTCAGAGCAGATCTGAAATAAATATTGTCTAGACTCCAGGCTTGCTGTGCATCCAAAGAATGAGCCCTTCTGTGGGCTTATCATCACGTCCACAAACAGGGTTTAGTTTGGAAAAAAGTTTTCTTGGATTTTGATAAACCATGACATTAAGCCATTTATACCTTGATTAACAGTTGCAAAGGCTTAATTAATGAAAATACCGGGTAACACACACACACACACACACACACACACACACACACACACACACACACACACATACATATATACATACACACACACTGTACTTTAATCTATAATGAAGGAAACAATCGTAGCACTTACTAGGCCCATTCATGATTGCCAGGGCAGGTCATATATGGCACATAAGCAGCAATGGACTCAATCTGTCTCATAAACTCATCCCCAATCCTGCCATTGTCCTGAAATACAAAGACACAGTTAGAAACATGCACTAAAATGTAACATGAAATATACTATGGTAACACATCATTGTCAATACAACAAATAGGCAACATCCATACTGCTTTGACTTTGGCAAAATATTCAAATGCATGCTGCGAGATATCACACAAGTACATTGGTTAATGTTCTTTTTATTACTAGGGCAATAATGAAGGCAATTTTTACAAGCTTAACTGAGAAACCTCAGTAATGACAGAAAGTAAGTACAGCCGAGAGAGAAGGCTATAAAAATAAGGACTACTATTAGAATAAATCAATTTCCCAGGCACTTCGTTTATAGCCCTATCATTGGATCAAAGGGGGAAAAAAGGCCTTCATAAAATGTGAACCAGCTGTTTTGAAAAATATTATAATGAGGGTTATTGTGGGATAAAAATAGAACTCAAAGGTTGCTGAATTTTCAAGCTTTTTGACAGCTCCAGTTCTGTTTTTCTAGGACTCCAGAAGTTGTGTAATGATTTATTTTTTGCACAGAACTGGTTGTACCTGGATGTACTGCAATAATCTGATCCAAAGTTATTCCCTTTGAGAGAAATGGAGGCATCATTATAAAGTCAGGGGACTTCCCTATTAGCATTTTTGGAAAGAAAAGTTTTATTGTTAAAATAATTTCCAGACAGGAGTATGCTTATGATAATAGTTTATGAAGGGTGATAAAAGGCAAAAAAATCTGAATTTGACTCATGTCATGGTAATATGAATGCAAGATCTAATCAACACACCATACTGTTAGTCCCAGTAGATTTTCAGCAGCAAGTTACACTTAAAATATTGGTACAGACAACAGGATACAAGCTTGGTAGATTCCACACAGTGATTTCAAACACCGCTAGCAGTGGTGCATTTTTAACATTAAAAGATATGTTTCAGCAACAAGCAATAAGGAATATTTTTCATAGCTTGCATGTTTTTTGTATTTCATTTTAGGCATCACACTGAAATGGCATAAACCTCTTACTATTGACTGTTTGCTACACAAAGTAACAAAGAAACACATGATAAAAGAAGTTTTCAATATTATTGTGAAGTGATTGGTGTGACTTTACCTCATGCATATCATAAGCAAAGTCCCCTGCAAACAAGCAGACAATAACATTTCAGGTTTGTAATTAATCAATCATATGAATGAAGACTCATGATCCCTTACTGGGCCACACTAGTACTTAAGAAATCTTTCTGTTGGGAGGAGTGTACTGACAGTTTTAAAATGATATATTAACACCTAATGTAAACTGGCTATATTAACATCTAATGTAAACTGGCTAAGAGTTTCAACTTGTAAGAACTTCTCATTGTGTGCGAGCTGTTAGGTCAGTAGAGGGCACTATTTAGCACTGCTAAAATATGCTCTAAATTTCATGAGCACTGAATGTCAGGAGTCAGTCTAAAATAATGAGAAATATCTCTCAGTGAACAAAATACCATCATTCACTCCCACTGTGCGATTCTGAAGCCTTATTTTGGTCAAAATGGGCACCACCATCATTTCAAGAAAATTAGAAAATAAAAATATCTTTGCGGTAGAGCTCTTGGAGCCAGAACATGCACATCCACTGCTTACTCACCATATTGGTGATGGACACTGTACTTGTTTGTGTCTGGACTGTGCACACTGTGAGATGCCTGAGGAGCAACTGAAGATGCTGTATCAGCTAACTCAAAGTGGCAAATACAGTGTTGCTATCTAAAATTTAAAATTGTAGTTGTATGACCACAGCACTCCACAATTTTCATCTAACTCTTATACCTGCAGTACCCATTTAAAACGGTGAAGTGCACTATTTTATGCTCTACTCATTCTGACTCATAAGTACCTTCAAAAAGGAATGACTGGATAACCAGTATTTACTTTTTTGCTCCCGCGACAGAGACAAAACTGAGAAAAATGACTTTAACGTTTCTGTTTTGTCCAGACTAAAATATTATAGGTAGGACTCTCAAAATTTCACAACTAGTTACTAGTTGTGAAATTTTAGGAGTCCTACCTATAATATTTTAGTCTGGACAAAACAGAAACTTTAAAGTCATTTTTCTAGGTTTCACACTCTGGTAAGTTAAGGTCTTTTGCCTTTTTAGGGCAGAATAAATTAAGCCAATGCTCTCACATGGTTTATAACAATGTATTTCGGCTCGCAAGGATTTTTCTCTGTGTAAAAACAAACCGAGGGGGAAATGCTACAAGTATACAATTTAATCAAATGATTCAGAATAGACAAATGAACTATAGGTGTGAAAACACCCTTAAACTTGTTTCATGAACATGACAATGAATTCAGTGTTCTTCAGTGGCCTCCCCAGTCACTGAACCTGAATCCAATACAACACCTTGGGGATGCAGTAAAACAGGAGATTCAGTTATGAAAGTGCAAGTGAAAAATCTACAGGAATTGTGTGATGCGATCATGGACCAGCATCATTTCCAACATCTTGTGGAATCCATGCCACAAAGAACTGAGGTTGTTTTGCAGTATTAGCACAGTGTTCCTAATAAAGTAAACAGTGACAGTCACTGATCTAAATACACTGTAATTCACATGTTCCTGAACACTGTATAATTTAGAATGTAATCATTTTCACAATACAGTCATTCCTCTCATTAACAGACTAATTGTGGTGAGAGGTTGTCCGTTGACTTGAATAGTCCAATGATGTGTGTGTGTGTGTGGGGGGGGGGGTACTGGAAATGAAAGGAAAAACACCACTAAGGTCCATAAAAGTGCTACCCAAGTACTGTACACATGACAAGCAGCATAACGACCAACATAAATAGGTAAGTATATTAAATACTAATTGTAAACAAATATGTAAATACAATTGTAAATGTCATTTCCCTTGTGTGTTTTCACACCATACTCCTCAGAAACAGGAGACAGAAACACTAGACTTCTTAATGAGCTCTAATTTCTGGCCTGTACACGCTTTGACATTGACACGCTTTCTTTTACCACTATACTTATCTTTGGGTGGCATAATAATAGCACTGGGCAGAAAAACAGTGAAAAACACCAAATAATCGCCAAAAAAAACAGTACCGTATTTTCCGGACTACAGAGTGCATTGGAGTATTTGCCGCACCCACTAAATTTTAAAAGAAAAAAATATTATTTACATATATTAGCTGCACTAGACTATAAGCCGCAGATATATACGTTGTGAAATGAGATATTTACACAAGAAAATTTTATAAATGTTTATTTACATACCTTAAATTTGTGTGTCATGCTTCTTGCGTCAAGTGCCAAAAACTACCGGTAATGTCTTCTTCTGTGCATTGATCTGTTGCGTCATTCACGTTTTAGCGCCCCCTGATGGCAGTTAGCAAAGAAAAATCTATAGATAAGCCGCATTGGTGTATAACCCGCAGGGTTCAAAGCGTGGGAAAAAAGTAGCGGGTTATAGTCCGGAAAACACGGTATAGCTTCACAATGATCAAAACAACTATGTAAACAACTAGTTGCACGCACACCACCGCCACTCAGATCGCTACATCTGGGATTTTTAAACTTTCGTACTGGACATTCTAGCTAATGGATTATGTATTCAGACCAGCGGATGTTACCCGTTGCATCCGATATCAGTTAATGCGGTGTCCGTAGATGAGAGGATCGACTGTATATGAATAGGAACTGAAAAACTTTAGAAATTAGGTTAATTTATTGAAATAATCATCTACCTGGAAATGACCAAACTATCACTTTAATATATTTTACAATACTTGCACTATTTAAGAGTTTATTATCTAGGCTTAATGGGTTTAAACTTCAAAAAGCACTAATTTAGAGTCCCAATAGGATCTGAGAGTAAACAGTTAATAATTTCCACAAAGATTTAGGTTACCTTATTTTATGGTATTCTGAATAATTTCCATTGGCAATAATAGTGATTCAACTATTGCTATTCCAGCTGGTTATTTTATTTTTGCAATAAAACACAAGAAGCTTTATATATTGTAATAAAATATAAGAAGCATCAGGTGGTCAAATACATTAAAATAATATTTTCTTTTGAAGATAATTTTACGGCTGTAAATCTTACCAATGTGCAGGATGACATCATACATCCTGGCCTGTGTTTCTTTCTGAAGTCTGGCCAGTGACTGAGGGTTTTCATTGCCCAGGTCACCAAACAGAGCAAATCTAGGGCTAAAACTTGTGCTATCATTCAGAGCAGTAAAGAAGAGAATATCACTCCAGCCCTCCTCACTACCACAGTGGTAGACTGTAAAACACAGACATATACATTCAGAAAATCTTACAGGGCACAACGCCACCAAACTCAGAAGTCTCTCTTACACTGGCCACTATTTTTAAGCATGGACTTTTTTGTCCCAACATTCATTTACTGATGTTTGAGAAATTGCAGCTGTGATCATTTCAGGATTCTAAGATCAGACTTACACAGTATCTCATATCTAAATATCTACACCAGTATACCATAAAGTTAACAGTACAAACCCAATCATTTTAGATTTTCATTTTAGAGTTATGAGGTGAAGAAGATGTTCAGTTCAGCACAGCACAGCTCAGTTCAGTCAGTCAATATTGGTGACAATGTCGAGAGAGACACTGATGACAGATGTGTAAAAATGGAGCTGATGTTGATGCTACTGCAGCGATTTCACCAAATTTTTCAAAAGATCTTCGAAAATCAAAGTTAACTTTTCAGATTTATAGCTAAATTGTCTCTGTACACACTGCTCTAGGTCACACGGGACCTCATTATAGACAGAGCTGAGACTGTTCTGAATATTTTGATACAAAAGACATGGGTATTATGTTATATCCAAGTGCCTTCAAAAGTGAAATTTAAGAAAACATGCAAAAATGGAGAAAATGTAGGGTTTTTGTGCCCCCAAAGGTTTAAACAGCAGTCCCTCATCAAATCACACAACAGTTCATATTATGCTTACCATATTCAGCCCCAGGTCTAAGGTCTGTCAATGTGGTTTTGTGAATGTACATTTTATGCTTCTCTGAGCCTCCATCAATAAACAGAGTGGAGTTTCCCTTAGCTGTATGACTGAAGAGCTTTCCACCCCACAGTCCATATTCCACCACGCTCTCTGTGTAGTCAAAGGTTGTCCAAGTGATCACCATTGAACCCTCCACACCTGTTGAAGTGTGGAAGCATTACACACAATTCACACAGTGCTTTACGCACCATTATTAAAGACTCTGACTATTTTTTCTTTACTAGACAAAAATAGGCTTTTCAGCAATTAATACAATCAGTTTGATTCTACAACAGAAGGATTACTTTATTTTGTGTCATGACAATTTTGTTTTGAAAGCACTACCTCATCAGCTACAGTGGTGTCACAAGCTGCTGAACCTTGCAAAAAGTTGTGTTTATGATCTAAATCAGCACATGCAGCAGCATTGCACTTGTTCCTCAAATTAAGGGCATAGGTTACATTTTTTGCTAAATAAGATTGCTAAAGCAAACAGCATTTACATTATTAAAGATTCTTTAAGAACTGGGCAAGTATTATGGGGTTGAATTTGTAATTTGGTCAAATGATTTTTAGTAGCCCAGAGAACTGTTTCAAGGACAAAAAGTAGTGACTGCCTCTGTAAACTACATAAAACGTATTGTTAAATTGTCTTGAACGCAAGTGAGAAGGTCTTCTAGCTGTGATGCATTCCTATGGTCATAATTAATGTTTATCAATTATCTTCAAGAGGATAATCGATTATATAAGATAATGATAAACTGTACAAACCCAGAAAAAAATATTCTTTTGATATAGTTAATCAAGGAAATTTCATTTGTCATCATGAACTTGTGCTTTTTCTTTCCTAAATTAGAGAACACACACTAATTTAATAGAAAACACACTAGCAGAAGCACATGAATCTATATATATAAAATTCTTTTCGCATTTGAAACAGAAATGCAGTACGACCACAGAACATATTATACATGCGTATGACTGGAAACAGCATAACTAGCGCTTACATTTTAACTAAATCGCTTCGTTTGTGGACGCCATTTTTATTGTCTTTACGAATTGTAATAAGTAATTATTTAAGAAAACTACGATCTAAATACATAAAATTCTTTTCGCGTTTGAAATGGAAATAACGTAAGACCACTATTTGTTGAAAAATAAAATTGGTAATTAACAAACTTATTTTATAAATACTGTATTATATTTTTTCCCCTTGCACTCAGTGAGCGAAGCCACTGGGTTATCAGCTAGTTTTATATAAACAAGAGATAAAAAATAAATAAATAAATAAAAAAATAAAATAAAATAAAATAAAATAAAAAAAACCACAAACTGAAGTACATTTTTTTTTTTTTTTTTTGCAAAAACTGCATTGTTATTTATAAAAATTCTCTTAGCAGTAGTTACTTTTCATGCCACTGAAACTGCAAAAGACATCATGAGTACAATACAGCACTAAAATTCTTACCCAGATAGGAAATGTGCACCTGCTCAGGTTGGGACCAGACAGGTGGCACACATGAGGCCAAAGACAGCAGACCACAAAAAAAGAAGAGATGCAGGACAGCCATCTTTCTTATTTTATTCTACTTCTTCTGTCTCATTCCTGGACAATAGAGAAGGCAGAGACAATAGCTTTAATGCAGACTTGTTATCTAGTAACAACACCACAACCACATGATCTCCTACGAAAGCTCAGCCAAATGTCACAAGATCTTAGAGCATAACTTTGTGTGAACTCTGCACCTTCAGCGATCCAGCTGAATTACAAATTAATTAGAATAAGCCTTTGACTTAACAGCTGGAAAATGTCAAATGGTATAACAATTAAAAACAATAATAATAATAATAATAATTATTATTATTATTAGTATTAGTAGTAGTAGTAGTAATAGTAATAGTAGTATTAATATATAATAATAGTATTAGTATAGTATTATTAGTAGTAACAACTACAACAGCAATAATAATGGCCGCTACCAACTACATTTAAAATAAAAAAGAGGTAGCATCCAATTTATTTCGACATTAATCCAATTTGTTTATGTTATTAAAGCAATACTCGACTGTATAATCTGCAGTAATTCCACAACATTATAACGGTCATAAAAATATAAACCTTCCTTACTAGTAAAGAAATGAATAATAATTCCTATTAATAAGTTAATTAATTTGTTTTATGGATTTGAGTATTTGGTAATACTCATACCACAATGGCAATTTTTTTTTTGTTTTCTTCCAGAAAAATATCTATTAAAAATTGAGAAATTCTAGAAATTTAAAAGAAACTCTTTTCAAGACCCTTTTAAAAAAATTAAAGAAACCCTTTTTTGTGGGCTAGAACCTTACTCTTGCTTTCTCTGGGTGCTTAAGTGTTTTGCACAAAGACATAAAAATTATCCATGAATTCACAACACTTGCTTTATTACCTTGACCTTTTTGGAGAGCACTGTCAATATTTCTGTGTGATAAGCTGCATTCTGTTGTGGAAGAAGCACAAAGCAACACAAATATTATTCAGGTCCACAGTTCATTAAAGATTTAATGTTCATCCATAAATGAATAAAAAACATTTATTTTTAAAAAGTTATTGTAACTACAGTTGACACTACAGGTGAACAGGGTAATTTTTTACAAGAATAAATATAACAAGCTTTGATACTTGCTTAGTTGAATTTTTGCACCTTTTACAATATTTATACAATATTTACATGTATTTATATGGGCATATTTGAAATGATGCTAATTGGATGCTGTTTAAAATTGAAAATTGATCTCTTGATGCTCTCAAGAGAAAGTATTTTACAGAAAAAAGTTTGTGGAATGTTAATTCTTTTTTGTTTAAGTCAGAAAATCTTTCTCACTATAAAAAATGCTTTGTTCCACAATAATCCACTGTTAAACATTCACTTTTTTGTCTTTAACCAATCCTGCACAATCGGGATCACTGACCTGCTAAAAGGTGTGTATGTTCATCAGACTCAACCATGTTCACTTGTAATATTCCCTGGAATATTGTTTCACCGATTCTC
The DNA here is from genome assembly GCA_030068315.1 of Chrysichthys thysi. Lineage (NCBI taxonomy): Eukaryota > Metazoa > Chordata > Actinopteri > Siluriformes > Claroteidae > Chrysichthys > Chrysichthys thysi. Next base: position 12,660 of record JAQLOM010149574.1, read on the forward strand.
CTTTTAATTCTGGATCTGAGGAAGAGGAGCATCCCCAGTGTTTGTTGCTACACCACTTTAGGGATACCACCCACAGTGCTTTGATACTTTTCTCAAAAAGTCTCTTTTGAGCAACAGTTTATTTTCAGCCACCCTTTCATACAACCCTTAAATATGCAGAGCTCTTGAAATGATTTTCTGATGCACTTTCACCCCACTCTTAGCAACTGTACTCTTTTACTCCTGAAGAGTGACTGTTGGCTTCACTGTGCACATGCTTCAGATAGGTCAAATAATACCAACGCACTTGTGCATTGAGACACGTCCACATCAGCAGAATATCAGCTATACAGGGATCCTCAGGTTACAACACAATTCTGTTGCTACAACAGTGATGTAACCCAAATTTTGGTGTAAATCGAAGAACGCCCTAGCCTAAGTCACTTACCCCTTCTAACACAGTTGTAAAATCACAATCTAGAACAACAAAACACAACTAAGATTGACAGACAGACAGACACACACACACACACACATACACACACATATACAGTGGACCCTCGGCTTGCAATTGCATTGGATGGCGAACAAATCGACATTCAAACTAAATTCCCGAGCAGATTTTGTACCGACCGATGAACAAATACTCGACCGATGTACAGACAGCCAAGCCACGCTTCACGGCTCAAACCTTTAGTTTCGGTCATACACTCGTGGTATGAACGTGTTCAATACATTTTTTGTTGTGTTACTCTGCATTTTTGCTCTATAAGCCTTCATTATGGGTCCCAAGAAAGTGAAAAATGGAAATGGTAGTGAGAATAAGAAATGTAAGCATATAACAGTTGAAATAAAGAAAGAAATAATCGCAAAACATGAGAACCACCACCATATCCCTCTGCCATTGATTTCGGTCGCGAACAAATCGGGTCATGAATAGAATCTCGGAACGGATTAAGTTCGTGAGTCGAGGGTCCACTATATTTTGTTTACATGTAATTAACGTGAAATAATGGCATAAGTATGACTAAATTTAAAAAAAAAAAATGAAAGTCCCCCAGACCTCACGCCAATGGACTTTTGACATCAAAGATAAGGTTTACAGGTCAAAACCAGCAGCAGCTGATGACTGTCTTTCCATTTCCTCTTTCAAATATCTCTCAAATCCAAATGAAATGATTCATAATGTTCTCAAATCCTTTGGTCTGTGTTATCAGCTTAGTCTGGAAAATGGTGGGCATCAGTCTGAACCTTTGCGAACATGCAGGAATGAGTAGACTAGACTAGGGGGAGAAGAGTAAACTTTTCTTTGATTTCATTTGATTTTCTTTGATTTAAATTCAATAAAATTCTCTTTTAAAACCATTAGACTTACCTATGTCAGTAAACACTGCACTTGACATTCTCGTCATTCAAAATGTGAGTACATTTTTTGAGACACCCTGTATATGTGTGTACATTTCATATATATATATATATATATATATAATGTATGCACTGTATTTCATCAGCAGATGAATACACAGTGGTGGTGTACGCCACTTCCGCTTCAGCTAGTAAACAGGACGTGACATCACCACCAGTAAGTACACATGTAGAATTTTATATGTTGTTAAAATTATGTATGTTTAAGAGTGTAGAAAGTGTTTAGGGCATAGGACGTGTTTATAAGAGTGTGGAAATGGTTTATAAAGCCTTTATATATATATATATATACACACACACACCGTATATCTTCTAATAGTGGCCTGTCTCTTATTGACGCCCGTTTCCAATAAACGCTGGGTTAAAAACATGTCACGACA
>JAQLOM010149651.1:0-14413 GCA_030068315.1 Chrysichthys thysi
AGGTTTATTTTTCTATAATTAAGGTGATTTTAATTTTATTCTACGTTTTATTGCCACACATAAACCCATAATACACTGTAACAACATGTTTTTGAGGGCTGAAACACATTCATTGGATTTACATTCATTTCAATGGGAAACATTGATTGGGTTTGTGAACAGAGTCTCGGAACGAATTCATTTCGTGAGTCAACGTCCCACTGTAATCGAATAAAATCGAATGTTTTTAAAGTATGAAATGAGTGTTTAATAAAATAATGATGAACACAAATAACAAACAGAACATGTCAAATAAACTGACTGAGTGGCTCAGGGACAGTGGACTGTTTCGAAGTAAGTGTGTGTGTGTGTGTGTGTGTGCGTGCGGCCAGCGTGCTGTAATCACGCACTGTCACGGCTTCTCGCTCAGTGTTTCCAAACATGGCTTATCCTCCATATGTCGCCCGGAACGAGAGCTCGAGCAGGTGATGGAAGGCTGGATTACAGGCTGCTCACACTGACACTAAAACAGTCTTTTTTTTTTTTACATTCATAAGAATCAAATGCCCTGACGCATCGTGAGAAGACGCAGTGATGCACACTACGCAAAACCGGTCCAAGTGTGGTGAACAGTGAACGAATTCTCCACACGTTTCTTGCTCGCTTTAGTCACGTTCTAATAACGGAGATAAAGGAGAACGGTTAAAAAGTTTAGAAGCGCTTGATTTGGATGCCTCTAAAGCGTAATAGGACGTGCGCTAAAACGTCATAAAGATCAAAATACTGTACGTTACCGTACACTTACAAGCAGAAGAAATCATAACATGTTCCTTTCACACATAAGGCTTCAGCAGTTCATGTATTTGGGCCACTAATAACAAAAGCACTGGAGTTAAAACGTTCCACACCTTCCACTGTAACGGTTTAAACTAGCAAGCTCTAAAAAAAGTCATCAAAACAGCTGGTGAACAAACTGATCGGCGTGCACAGGAAGAAGAGCCGGCACCGTTCCTCATTCACGCGATCCGTCGTTTCCTCGTTTGACCCTTCGAAAGTGCAATAACGCAAGAAGTTCAGTTCAAGTGCTTACAGCTTGAAAGTGTCACGGTGCGACCCGTGGTGCCGTCGCGAGCTCGGGAAAACCTCGTAAAGGTCCCGCTCGAACGCATACATCAACGTGAACGAGGGTGAAGAAGCCCTCGGGCCGGTTCTCGTTCGCTTTTATGACGCGCGCGCGTGTGTAAACCGAGTTACAGGAGGGCGACGAGGGTTTTCTCGCGGAGCTGTAAATAACGCCGCGGCTCGGGCGAGAGGCCGGCTTTGAGAGCTGATAAACAAGGCTGATAAAAAGCTCATCTGCTGAGAGCCATCTGCAAAATAAATATAGCAAAAAAACAAATAGAGCTTGCTGGAGATACGCTACTTGTGCGAGTATCGAGACCTACTGTCTCCGATTAATCACGTGTATTAACGTCAGAGGAACCACAACAAGCAGGATTTGGTTTACGGTGTTGCGACCTTTTTTAAAATGTAAATTCGTTGTTCGTTCGTCTTCTGCCGCTTTATCCTGTTTAGGATCGCGGGGGAAGGCTGGAGCCAATCCCAGCTGACTTCAGGTGAGAGGCGGGTTACACCATGGGCGGGTCGCCAATCCACCGCTGGGCGACACTCAGAGACAGACAACCATTCACAGTCACATTCACACCTACGGGCAATTTAGAGTAGCCAATTAGCCTAATCCCCTCTGTTCATAGCTTTGGACTGTGGGAGGAAACCGGAGTACCCGGAGGAAACCTATGCAGACACCCTGAGAACATACAAACTCCACACAGGAAGGCGCCCAGGGTGACCCCGGGGATCGAACCCAGGGCCACGGTGTGTAAATTCATTGTTTTGTTTTGTGCCTGTTTATGGATTCTTCTAGTTCCCGTATGTGTTTCTGTGTTCTTTATCCTACACTACAGATGACAGCTATTGATTATAGTGTTTCTTCTAAAAATAAATAAATAAACAAAATCTAATTAATAAATTAATAAATTATTCAATTAATCAATTATTCAATTAATCAATTAATAAAAAAATTAAGGCGGCGCACTGATCACCAACTTTAGAATCCAGCCTCACCTCATGACATACTGCAGTCTCTCAGCTTATAAAGTGTCCTGACAACGTAAACAGACGTAACAGGAAAAAACAACAACAACAACAAAAAAAAAACGGGAAACGAAACACATGAATGGGAGTCGTGCCCCCCCCCCCCATTTTTGGTTGCATTTCCAATTCAGACACCTGTATTTGGGTGATGGACAAACTTCTCGAGTGCCTCAGTGAACACAGCGTGGTGTTGTGTTCGGAAAGTGACGCTGGTGAAGGATAAACAGTAATTAAGACGTGCTGAGATTTGGGACGCGCCTGAGACGTGAGACCCCGATGCTTTGCTCTGGCTATTTATTTATTTATTTATTTATTTAACTTGCATGGTTTGGGCATTCGTTTGTCTCCTTATAAAAACGCCGCCGTTCTTCTGACTGATCGCCTTTATCCTGCGAGGAAACGTTTCGAAGCTGGTTGGTGCGCTCGCTCTTCCCTCGTTCCCTTATTCACGAGGGCTAACTGGAGGAAATCGTATGCGGCGCGGTTTGGGAGATTTTGGAGGAACACTTTGGAGAATCGACGCCATTTCCAGAGCCTCACGGTGGCCAACACGAATGCTTGCAAATGCTTGCTTTCTGGTTCTTTTATTCCTCTCATATGTTACTTGTCCTCAAAGCAGACGTAGTTGTTTCGATGATATCGAGTCGTCTTAAAACAGGACACTTCACCAAGGACGATACGGGAATGAAACACACCCTCTTCCTCCGTCAGCTCCAAGAAACCGGGTTGCTTTCCAATAACATTGCTGTAAATCAAGGTTGCGTGTGAGGAGTGAAGGTCAGAGCCATCCAAACCGCCTGATCACCTCTCCCATCTCTCTCTCTCTCTCTCTCTCTCTCTCTCTATTTTGGAAAAGTAGAAACTGAAGATATCACACATGTGTTTCTATACAGGGTCTTAAAGCAGCATTGCATTTCACATCTTCTTCCTTTCGCTCATATAACATGGACGAACAGACAGACAGGTACTTCCTAGCCAAACAGACAGATAGGTAGTCCCCTGCATAGCAAACTTTGCTCACCCTTTAAGTCTGATACAAACACACACACATACACACACACGGAGCGTCCTCTGCTGTGCACGGTTCCTCATATTTTTGTTATCGATTTTCACCCTCTATTAGATTTTTATCTCTTCCACTGGCTTGTAATCATCTTCAATAGTCTTGGGAAGGGCAGGGGAAAGACTGAGAGTGACCGCGCGGGGGGGGGGGTGCTGGGGTGGATGACAGCAGACAAGCTGACGCCGTCTGTCATGGCTCTGTCAAACCCCGCTTCCGCAGGAGACTTCACGCGTCCATAGCTCCAGACTTCTGACGCGTCCCGAATAAACGGGGTAAATACGCGGAGGTCTCATGGTAGCAGTGCTAATATCGTGCGTACAGTATTACACGAGTTACTCGTGCCCTGGGAGCCTGTCGGAAGCGTGAACCTGTCTCCCAGCCGCTCGAGAGCAAATCCATTTCAAGTGGCTTTTCATCGTCTGCTCGGAGAAGATTCGTTTATTAAAAAATAAATAAATAAACACGCAAATAAATAAATAAATGACCTCAAGGACACTTTGCACAGATTTTCTGTATTCCAGACAGCTGGAATACAGAAGAACCCACGCGCATAGACGCAGCTAACACGGCGATAAGTGGATGATTTCAAGAGGCGGGGGTCGGATAAAAATGGAGCGTGTGTGTGTGTGTATGTGTGTGTGGGAGCTGACAGAGCGCTAATGCTAGCGATTAACCGAAAGCTGATGATAAATCACCTGGGGATGGATTAGCATGATCACACATGTGACCTAGCAAAATATGGAGAAAAGTCAAGAGTTTAGCTTGATTGTGCGGTACTTACGCAGTCCCAGTAAGCAATCTAAGCTCCCGTCCCCCGACATCAATCTAACCAATCGGCCTGCGGATTTTTTTTTTTCTCCTTTCGTTTTTTTCTTTGAAGGAGAAGAGACCAACACGGTGCACAAATGTTTAAAAAAAAAAGAAAGAAAGAAAGAAAGAAAAAAAGAATGACGTGAATGAAGACGTGCCTTTGACTTGAAGGTTACGAGGTCAAATCGAAGGAAGTCGATGCTTGGGCTTTGAGTTGGGGAAAAAAAAAAAGAAAAAAAGAGCATGCTCCCGGGACGCGCGCTCGAGAAATAAAAGTTAATAAAAAGCCACAGAGATGGGGTTTGTGGGATGGATTATCTCTCGTAGCTTTGATTAATGCGACGCTTCATCACTTCGCGAGCGACAGTAGGGGCAGAGATGCTAATTTAATACTGAAAACGTTCTCCTGGACAAAGAGGACCGAACGTGGGCGTTCAAACGGATGGGGGTCATTCACAGGAGCGCGCTGCGCCACTTTTAGACCAGATATGACTAATCATCCAGGTTGTGACACCGATATGCCCCGACATCATTCACTTGCAGCGCCCTGATAAGGCTGCGAGCAGGTCAGAAGTCCATGTCTGGATTTATCCCGCTGGGTTTTTTTTTTCACGCCGCGGTTCTGCATAAACGAGGGTCGATGTTGCTCATAAATTACTCGGCATTGACGCCTAAACGACGCCGCTTTCTGGCGAGATCGGCCCTCCAAGAAACAAGGCGGTGTCGGCTTTTTTTTTTTTTTACAACCCGTGGCGCTACTGTATTTCATCTCCCAACGTTCGCTCGTTTGGTTTCATTTAAATGTAAATGCAAGTGCACACACACCGAAGCAGGTGATGGATTTGGAGAGCGGGCGTGGAAACGACTCGCTTCGACCTTCACCCGGCCGGCTGCGTTTGTGTGTATGGTTCTCTGCTTGTGTTCGCCGTCCTTCTCCAGCCTTTATGAAACATAAACCTACACTGTGATCACGATAAGACCGTGTCCTTGAAGGTGGCTCGTTGCTGCTGTTGTTGTTCTTGTTTGTTTCTTTTTTTTTCTTACCCACAACCACACACTTGGATATGTGTGGTTGTTGTATGTTGTATATCGAAGTGGGGTAGAGTCAAAAATCACAGATACGTCCAGGTATTTTAAAACCCGACGCCGCGGGCCGGTCACGTTCCTGGCGCCTGTTTGTCCGCTATGTGTGCGTGGGAACTTCCTGAAGCTTTGTAAATGTGTAAAAATGCAGCGGGGCTTTAATAAGGCTCGCCGCTGTGATGTACTGTATGTACTCAAGAGGGGAAAAGGAAACGGTTCGGGCGAGATGACGGCCGTAGCTCATTAACACCAGAGAATTAACACCCGCCGTGAGGAATTAACTCTTGCACGGTGGCGTCACCTCCTGCGGGAGGGAAGAATCCTTCAGCCCTGTATGTGCTGAATAACGCTGCAGTGTTTAGTCTGCACCGGTCATTCAGCACAGTGGGCGGACATGAGAGAGGAGAAAAGCTTCATTTAACACTGGTGTTGAAGGTCATGCTGTTTACAAAAATCTGCTGCTCACAAAGGCGCGGAACGCTCAACGTTGATGGCGACTCCCTTAAAGGGTCTGTGACAGGAAGCGGTGGGTTTCTTAATTCCTTTCGTTAGTGCAGGCGGGAACAAAAAATGGTCTTTTCCCAAAATTAAACGTGGACTCAACGATTTTGGAGGAAGATATATCGAGATATTTGCACTCAACAGCCAAACAAATACATGCCTCTCTTCAGGGCTCCCTCTAAAGTTCCGCCCAGGGCCATTGCTTTGACACCCCCATCGTCCTTTAGCCCTTCCCCCCGTTCTGTGATTGGCTGGAACAGGCCCCCTGTTGCTGATTGGCTGGAATAGTGCTGCGTGGCTCGGTTGGAGCCACGTCCTTTGTTTCCTCGTTTACAGAGCCAGGGCTGTGTACGGACACCGGATTTTTTTCAGCACACACGGAACGGACAGCTAGCCAACCGTGGGGAGATATTTCCTGACTTTGAGAAAAAAGTGTACTGGATTAGACTTTACGACTACACCTTTGAGATAAATGTGCACAGACATCTCAAAAGTAAACGGACACCATCATTTTTTAATTTTTTTTTTTTTTTTTTAGAAACTTCCTTCTAGCTGCTCTGCCATAGTATCCGGAATCGTCCTGCAACATGAGCGGCCTTACAACGGGGATTTATTTCACCAATCCGCTCGACAGTCCGAAGACCCCTGTCCGAGGGTCCAGATCTTTCTGAGCGGGATGCTGCTGTTGATTCCTTCCCTTTGCTTTTGAATTGTACAATCACTCTGTTGACTGGAACAAGAGGAATCCCAAGGTCTTGTGCAATCATACGCTGGCTAAGCCCACCATCAGACTGACCCACAATACAAACTCTTTGAAAATCACACAACTCTTTTTTGCTTCTGGTGTTCGCTGCATGCCTAGTTGCTCTAAACAATTAATATACTTTAATCTGAAATGAAAAATAATCTGATATTAACAAGTTTGAAGGACCAGGTTGTGTCCGCATAGATAAAGCACTGTAATGAGGGGCGTCTGTTTACTTCTGAGATGTCTGTTCATTGTCAACAGGAAGAATTCGACTTTGCAGAACTTCCAACTAAATACAGTTGACTCAACTGTCATCTACAACAAATAAGAATACACAACACGTAACCTGGGTCCGCAAAAAAACACACACTTTGCCAAAAAAAGACTGTGTGCGCTTTTGAAAATATTACATTTCAAGCACGGCCAGCGAATGAGAACACGAAGTATCCGCATGTCGTACCCAAACTTCACTATAGCTCCAGTTCCCCTGGCAGAACAGTCAATCCTCACAGCTTGCTCATCTCCTTAACCAATTCCTCCACCATTTGTTCTTTCCTTCTTCTCGTTTCTGTACAAAATAGTGCAGCCAGTTGCTCAGGCCCCATTTTGTCACGTGATATCAGGAGCTCCCACTCTCTCTCTCTTTCTCTCTCCCTCTCTTTTTTAAGGATTTCTCAGATCTCGTATTGCTGTGATTCTGAGATTCCGAAAGCGTGCCGTGTCCACTTGGAATGCCAAATTTGACAAACAGGAAGACGATTGATGCCGATAAATCTTAATAAACACCGATTTAGGATTACATTGGGAATTTGGCGGGTGCAATACTGACCATGGACTTGCTGGTGTGGGGGGGCGGTGTAGCACCTCCTACTGCTTGTCCGACTTAAGCGCTTGGAGAAATGGTCCTCGGTGACCTTCTGCTTCTTTGAGAAAACAAAAAGCACTAGCAAGACACCGTCGGATGAGAGATTACAAAAAAGTAAACGACGAAGAGAGAGATGTGGTGCAATCCCAAATCAGGACCGAATTTAGGGTCGTCTTAGCTATGCCTACGCGACACGGGTACATAAAGACGCGACGCAACATGGCCGCAGCGCTGATTCCAAACAGGTCCGAGATTGAGGCGGATGAACACGGGGTTACACAAGTACCAGTATTTAGGACTTGATGATACTCATTAGAACTCCACCCACTCTTTTTTTTTCTTTTTCACACATTATTCTCGTTGGATGCAACAATGGGTACAAAAAATAACCTCTATGTTTTTGATCCCCTAATATATTTTTTTCCGACAAGGACCCACACGCGTTGAAATGTCCCACGGATCCTGTTTGGAGCATGTGCGATCCGTGCACACCTGAGGACGAAATGAATGCTGTATCAGAGCTCCAGTCCTTAGTGCTCATATGACTGCATCTGCACCAGAGCAAGAGTAGCCCATTGCTCTAATACAGCACTGCAGGGGGGCTCGTTCACACACCAACACTATATGTGTTAGAGCTTTGTTTTATTTATTTATTTGTTTATTTATTTATTTGCCTCCAGTAGGCTCTCCCCAGGGTATTGCATGGGACGTTTGGAGGATTTCACCCAGCTGAGGGTGGATGCCCAGATCCGTGTGCGGTGTGGACCTGGGGCTGGGTTCGATCCGCATGCAGGACTTGGTTCTCCATCTGAGCGTCTCGTCTGTGAGGAGGCACTGCAGTAGAGCTCGGGCACCACGCCGCACGAGGAGGAACTCTCACTGTAGCGCGAGAGCACTTCCTCCCTCGTGCGTAAGGATGGTGAGGCTGGTGCACGCGCGCCTGTTGCATCGTCCTATGCGCGCGAGACTCAGGCTGTGCATGTGAGAAACCACGTAGGATTGTATTTATTAAAGATGAAAAAGAAGAAAAAGAAGAAGAAGAAGAAAAGAAGAAGAAAACACACACACACAGGGAGAGAGAGATCTCCACATATTCATGCACGCACGCGCGCGCGCGCAGCTTTGACAACATGCTTCACACATCACACAATTCATCCACAATCAGCGCGCGCGAGCCACCAAGCACGTCCTCGCGCGCTCTAATGACTGGCCCACTGAGGAACGCCTACTGTACATCAAGACATCCGCGGTTCTCCACTCAGCTCAGCTTCCCATGAATGTTTGTGTATTTGTTTGATGTGTTTTCTTTCGTCTTTTCTTTTTTTAATGCAGTTTATTCCCCGGTGTGGGACTCACCTCGGCCGCACGCGCACTCCGCGCGCAGCAGCAGCAGCAGCAGTAAGGCGACGTCCCAACAGCGTCCGCTATCACTCACAGCGCGCATCTCGCTCGGCTCTTCTCCTCAAAGTCGCCACATTTCCCTTCTTTCTACACCTTCAGCCGCTTCGGTGAAATGTTTTCCAACAAAAAATAAAAAAAAAAACAAGAAACTGTTGACGGGCGTGTTTTAAAAACAAACCAAAAAGCTAACTTGGCGTACAGAGGCCGAAGCTATCCAACTCCCGTCATCACTCCGCTCCCAAGCGCGAGTGCCCAAGTGCGGCTCGCGAGCTGCCTCTTCGCACGTTCAAGCGCCACACGTGGGACAGGCGGCCAATAGGAAGTTGAAGAGAGCGGCGTTCAGAGAGACGTCCTGACCAATAGAGCGCCGAGGTGGGCGGGGTTAAGTAAGTGAGCAGCATCAGCATCAGGAGCAGCTGTTTCAGAGGCGCGCGCGCGCGCCGGAAACCGTTGACTTCGCAGTTAGCTAGCTACAAGAAAACGAGGGAGGAAGGGTTTTTTTTTGGGTTTTTTTTTGTTTTTTTCTACAAAAGGAGAAACGGAATAAAGTTCAATTATGTTACCTCAGCGAGTTGAAATGGGACGAGATTAACAGAACAGCACTTTAAAACTAACTTGAAACAAAAAAAAAACTCTGAAAAGATTAATAACATGGATTCCCAGAAGTGAAAGTAGGCTAGGAGAAATCAAAACAGGTCTTTCAGAGCCTTTTTTTCCCCCTTTTGTTTCCTTCCTAACTTCCTCCGAAGTGTTCTGGACACCAACAGTGCCGTGAAAAAGTATTTGCCCCCTCCCTGAATGCCTCTACTTTGGCTCATTAACAACACTTAATTGTTTCTGATCTCTAAACAAATGTATTAATGTTTATAAATGTAATCTTGTGATTTACTGAAGACCATGTGAACCTATGTGAAAAGTAATTGCCCCCTAAACATAATGCATGTTTGACCCACCTTTAGCAGGAACGCCTGCAATCAAATGCTTTCAGTAACACAAGGTCAGGAGATCAGTCTTTCGCTGTGGAGAAATTTTGGCCCACACTTCATGACCAAATTGCTTTAATTCAGACACTTTGGAAGGTTTGCAGCTATGAAATGCCCTTTTCAGGACCTGCCACAATTTTTCAACATGGTCAGGCACAAAAAAGGTACAATTTTTTTTTTTTTTCAGTCATCCAGAACTACTCTTCCTCTTATGCTTTTTGATAGTTCTCTCGCTGCACAACCCAATAATGCTTGAGCCATGTCTCGAACTGATTACCGGATGTTCTCCTTAAGTATTTTTTTGGTAAAGAGCAGAATTCATCCTTCCATCAATTATGGCAAGTCATCCAGGCACATCCCTGACACAGTAAAGCATCCCCACAGCATCACACTACCACCACCATGTTTGACTGTTGGCATGATGTTCTTATTGTGGAAAGATGTATTCACTATTTCTTTCTGTGCCACCAGCGGCACACCCCATAAGTGTGTCAAGGGGCAACACGTAGGTGCATCAGTTGACGTTTCCTCGCTGGACGCATTTTACAGGGTAAAATGAAAGGCACCCGTGCCCCAAACCCAGGACCTTCTTGCTGTGAGGCGACAGTGCTAACCACTTAGCCACCATGCCGCCGGAAAGCTGTATTAGCTTTACACCAGATGTAACAAGACCCATATCTTCCAAAAAGTTCCACTTTTGATTAATCAGTCAAAAGCCCTAAAGTTTTGTGGGGTAATCAATGTGTTTTTGGCAAATTATTGACAAGCTTTTATGTTCCTCCTGCTTAGCAGTAATTTTTGCCTTGCCACTCTCCCATGCAGAACACTTTTGTTCAGTGTCATTCTGATGGACGAATCACGAACACCGACATTACCTGTGCTAAGAGAGACCTGCAACTCCTTGGATGTTCTTTTGAGGTCTTCTGTGACTTCTTAGATAAGTTTTCTATGCGTTCTTGGAGTTAGTTTGCTAGGCCTGCCACTTCTGGGCAGATTTATCACTGCTTCATGTTTCCTCCCTTTAGAGGAATTTCCTTTGATCGAGACATAGAGTGCTGACTGTTGAGGTTTTCAAGGAACATCACATTACTGTTATATATATTTAAGTGATGTCTAGACTCAAAAGGGCTGGCAGCAATCAATCTTGGGAGTGGCCAGTCCAACTGAAACCTTTTATCGATTACATTTGGTTCACTGTGTGACTAAGGGGCAGTTACATTTTCACACAAGTGAAACAGGTTTGGGGAGACTTTGTTCACTAATAAACCATAAGATCACTTGACAACTGTATGTTGTGTTTTCTCAGCTTATCTTTTGTCTTATACTAAATTTGTTTGGAAATCAGAAACAATTAAGTGTTGTTAATAAACACAAACCGCGGAATTTAAGAATGGGGTGAATACTTTTTCACAGCACTGTATATGGGAAAAACAAACAAGGAACAGTTTTATAGATATTGTCATTTTAATTTCCTTCCAAGAAACGAATTAAAACATTTGTGATGACAACCTGTATTAGTATAGTGTTTTTCCAGTTAAATGCTGTCTAGAACATCTTTTATCCCGCCCCCAGGGGCATTTCTTGCTCTGCTGTACAGTAGCAGCTCCTTAGCAACAAACATATTTCATTGGTGCATGTTTTAGCTGTGTGGCTATACCAATTGCTTGATTATACTATCAGTTACATGACTTTATGGAGAAGTGTTTTATCTACTCAGGGACTGTTCACTAATGTCAATGACTATCGAGAACGTCTTTATACACCGTCAGGGTTTCTCCATCAGTAAGAGTCAGCAATATCATTGTACCTACAATTCAGATGTCTCCCTCTTGGGTGAATTATGCTTTGTTCCATTTGTACTCGGAAGTCAGGATATCCGAGTCTCAGAGATTGGCCCTTAAAGTTGAATGTCCGACTTGCAAAGACGGGAGATCCTCACCAAGCCCGAATTAAAAATCTAAAACGATAGTGTCCTGACAGAACAGTAAGTAAAATCTGTAGTGATTACAGAATACTGTTTATTAAACATCTGTCTATTTTTGTCTCATTTAATCAGTTGTACACAGAACACTGTCCAAGTTTTATGTGTGCTCATGTTGATATGATGTTTTGCTGTGTTAAATACCATCTAATGTGTTGTTTTCAGGTGTTGTTGCTAATTAGTGACTAACGGCTACTGGTAGTGAGTGAACCTGGCTTCCCCTACCCTGTGAAATAAAAAAAAAGTAATAAAAGGAAGTTGAAAGTACAGTTTTAAACTTGAAGATTATTTTTAATATGGTGAGATCAGCTTATTAGGGACATATTTTGAATTGATTCACAATAAAACGCCGGTAAAGGACAAAAGAGCAAGCGGTTTTCCTGGAGGCGTCCATATTGGCTTTTCGCCTTGTACAAATGGAACACAGCTAAGTCGGGCATGACGCCATCCCCAGCTCCGAAATCTGACTTCTGAGGCAAGCATTAGTCAAACACTTCAACATGGCGTCACTGTGACTTCCATCTTCAAAAGGAAATGCATTAACAAATGGAATCATTTCGTGAGGACGTGTAGCTCATTGTTTTATTTGGGAATTGTTTTGTGCGATTTGTACTCCAACCAAATAATTTGAAAGTACTTGAATATTCATAATTCAATTTTCATCAGAAAAAAAGTGGTCTGACCAGCTACCATCTGCCAAAACACGAGCAAGGGTCAGGCTGGTAGACCATTTTTTGCCAGCTGGTAAGATGTTTTCTCGTTCTGTTATGGCTTGATTAAACTAATCATTAAAAGTCGAGGAAATTGCCTTACTGTCGTGTTATGTTCTTAAAATCCGTAAAAATTAAAAAACCATGTCCTCTCTACCAGCTGGCAAACACAAAGATAAATGGGATTCATAAATAATACATCAAAATTGTTTTTTAAAGACAGCATTCATGTAACTTAGAAATGCTGTCACGAACACATATACAGATGATACACTATCTCTTATGTTAATAAACGAGCCGTATAAAGTATTTACGAACTATAGGAAGTCAGGTCATTTTTGCAGTTAGTGATTTGATTTTAAGAACCTACATTCTTCCTATACTTGAGCTAAATACAGTGCCTCCTTTATTAAGAGAGCTTGGGGGGGGTTCTAAATGGTACAGTCATATTTTTCATTTTTTAATATGTTTGCCTTTGAACTAAGAGCATGCATTATAGTAATTGTTCAGGAACTACTTTGTATAAATGGGAAATACATTATTTTTCCCTTTAAGAGTGATTCTTCTTAATTATTATACTATAAATAATGTACCAGCAGGACTGAAGTCCATTTACTATCCTATAATCACCTTTACCTTCAACTCCAACAGAGGAAAAAAAAAGAGAAAAAAAAAACAATTTCTTTTCCATATTCAACACACAATAAGGTGCAGAGGCGATATTACGTTTGGGGAAGCAATTCCAACGGTTAACACGACTCGCATTTTATAGGCAACGGCGTTTAGGAACACAAGATTTTGCTGCAAACACAATTATGCAAAGGAGTATGTTCAAGCGCTGCTTTTTTTGTTTTGCGCTCATGAAGGCCATAAAACAATTGCTGGTCATGGAAACACTAGGCAAACAGGATTTCAAGTTTGATATACAGTAGGATGTCTGTAAGTGCTTGCATTTGATTAGCAGGGTGATGTCTGACAGCGTTGGCAATTTATCTGATTTCAGGTGTGAAGGAACACGCAGGAGAAGGGAAAATGTGCAGATACAAATATAAAGTTTGATCATCTATTTAAAAGTGCTATATAATGTAATGGCTGCTAAGATTTTTTTTATATGAGCTAATCAAAATCAAATCTTGACTAGCTATCAGAAGCCATTATAATGCAAAACGACAAATCAGGGAGAAGGAATCAGGACCACTATGACCTTCTGCTCATGCTACATCACAGTGCGGTGTTTACACTCAGAGGAAAGTGCTATCCATCGTCTTCCTCATACGCATGATCACAGACACCCACCACTGGCGTGCTATCAAAGTGTTCAGGCTATAAACAATTAAAGAAGACAAAGTTACACTTTTTTTTTTTTTAGTTTGCCACTGGTTTATTTACAGTGACTGCACTGGACCACAATGTGGTATTCCACTGTTGTAGGCTGTTTGCCCTCAGGTTTAACATGTTCCTCATTCTGAGATGCTTTTCTGTTCACCATGGTTGCGAAGAGTGGTTATTTGCGTGACTGTAGCTTACTTGTCAAATATTTGAGACATTCTGCTCTGACCTCCTTCATCAACAAAGCATTTCTGCTCACTTGATGTTTTTTGTTTTTTGCACCGCTGTGTAGAAACCATCCTCCCCCCCCCGATCTGCATGATATCTGGCATGTGAGTATATACTTATTACATGTTAATTAAACTTTTTTTTTTTTTTTTCAAAATTGAAGGCATTTCACACAAGGAAAAAATAATCTGTATGAAATATCATATAAAGTAGTCGTGTGAAGAATGAATCCAATTTTTTTTTTGTTACAAAAAAATGGTCACATGACATGGACACGTACAGTATCTGTAGAGCTATTGGTGCATCCTAAGTTACTGTATCAAGGATATATTGTGTTTATGAAATGTTTAAATAAATGTTCATTGACTTTAAAAAAAAAAAAAAAAACAGAACAAAATGTCAATTTTGCATTAATACTTGATATCCATGTATGAATAATGAAAAGTGGCCAAGAATGTGCCCTGAAGCATAGTGTCAAGGTTCCTGCTTTCCATCACACTTTGTAAAGCTGTCTGGGATATACTTGTCAAACACACACACACACACACACACACACACACACACACACACACACACAC
>JAQLOM010149734.1:0-14382 GCA_030068315.1 Chrysichthys thysi
GTGCTCACTAACACAGATTTAGACAGATTTGTGAACAATATTTGAGAGTAATGGGTCTTTTGTGTATGTAGAAAATGATTCAGATCTTTGAGCTCAGCTCATGCAAAATGGGAGCAAAACTGAAAGTGTTGCGTTTATATATATATATATATCTCAGATATGTCTTACAGAACACCCCAGTGAATATTGTTGTGGCTGACCTGAATATTTCTGGATGTGATCGTTGAAGCCTGTCCATGTTCATATGTGAACTTGTTCTGCTTTTAACAGTAGGGGATTGTGGGGAACAACCTACTGCAGGGCATATATTTTAATACAGTACTCACTTTTATTTCGTTACACAAGGTCAAGCAATCTGTGCTTCTGACCACATTACTCCATTTCCCAGCCACACTCTCCTGCAAAAATTCAGAAAGGTTTGTCAGTGTCCAATAGGGTTTTCAGGGCATTAAACTATGTTTTTTCATCATAAGATCCAACCTTATATTACTTTAATTACCATCTTGTTATCTATAACATCGCAATATTTTGAAACAGTTTGTGACTAGCTTACAGCAGTGTTAGATAGGCTTAAAGTTCCACTATGTAGGATACATAGGACCATCTAGGGGTATCTATACACAGAAACGGCATATGATATTCATAAGTATGTTTTCATTATTGTATAATTACCTGTACCTACGAATCATTGTGTTTTCCTAAGCTTACGATGAGCCCTTTATATCTACATAGGGCACGGTCCACTTCCAGCGGAGGCTGCCATGTTGCTTCATTAATCCCAAACAGATGAACCTCTAGAGAGTGCCTTCTGCATTTCATATTTTTATAAATGACAGCGTGAATCTGGAAGGAAAGACGAAGAAGAAAGAAAAGAAATCAGTGTTTGTTGGTGCTGACTATCAAGTATGAGAACCCAAACTTTGTAAAAATAGAGGATCGTTCTTATTATTTAACCCAAGAAAAAGCACGAATCCTCTTCAAAGAAGTGAACGCATGTGGCAAAATGAGGTTGGCGAAATCAGGACAGACAATAGTGAAAAACAAGGATAATTTATGAACATGGAAGTAACTTCAAGTCACCTCATCCCTATTGGATGTGGTAATAGTTGAAACATCATGTTGGAAGCCCTTGGATTGTACGCTGTGGGCATGTGATAGCCATTGTATGTTTTAATATGCACCTGGAAAGGGAGGGGTGAAGGGAGGGGCCTTCAGTTGGTTGCAAATCTGGAACCTTACTGCAAGATATCAGTAGATCCTTCATAGTGGACCTTTAAATACAACCTCTGTACTACAGGGTTAATTTTTACATGCCATTACAACTGAGCCACTATTTGTAAACTGTGATTATTTCTCTCTTCTCTCTCATATAAAATAAAAAAAGCATGGAACGTTTTATTATTGGAATGAAAAACCGAATAAGAAAAACAGATGGGGAGGGAGAAGAGAGGTCTAAAGTCTGGCTGACAGGGAGGTAGATCAGTGCAGGTCAATCAAGGGAGTAAAGGTATAGTTATTCAGAAGCAATGCTCCATATTTTATTGACCTGTGATGTGATGTTTTTCCTTTGCTGTCCTACCTTGTGGACAACAAATATGGTCATTTTTCGACACAGTCTCATGTCAGTACAGGTGCTACCCGAGTTTTGATGACCCCACTTATGAATAAAAATTGTGAAATATTTAGAAAATATTTAAAATTTGCGGGCAGACATCACTGGCAGGTTAGCATAACAGCAAATAACATACGTGGACATTCAGGTGATACCCAGAAGTATGCGGCCGATATCCGGAATTACACACCTGGATCACTCACCTCACGCAATGCCTCACTCTCTCCCGCAACTCATGGAGTTACCTTGTGTATCAGTTTTTGTGATTATTAAGGCAACATTTTCAGCGGCGGCTGTCTGTAGACAGAGCTCAGTATTTGTGTAGCGGGGTGTCGTGGCTGGATGGAGCTCAGAGTCACAGTGCTGCTGCCTCCACCAGGCGCGGACCTCTCTGACAAACTCAAAATAAATATTAAAACAACTGAACTTCAACTGATAACATAACTACATATTCTTTAAAACTAAAACAACACAACAGGACTACACAATCCCTCATTTTACCATATTAAAAGTTTATGATTCATCTTCAGCATGAGCAGCATTAAACACTCACCTCTTCCCCTTCAGGAAGAAAACAACGGCATAAAGACGGCAGTCTTAAAGCGACAGTACCCAGAATGCAGACATTTCCAAATTGTACAGTTTCTTAAATGGGACTGTCGTCTGAACACAAATATTTTAACTAATCAAATAAAAGAACATTTGAAATGTTGGTGTCGTTTCAAACAAACAGAAAAAACAATCAATGATATACATAGAATTTCAACCTGGTTACATAAGCTAGGCTAAAATAGGCTAAGTTAGGCTGAGATACCTATGCTAGGCTAAGTGGTCAACAAAGTTGAAGGTACGTTCAACACAGTTGTTCGACATATGATAATTTCGACGATGGGTGTGGCGGAACGCATCTCCATCGTAAATTGAGGATTACCTGTATTCATATATCATTTGAGGTGTGTGTATCTTTTGACTGATCTGAATGTCTGTTATATCATCATCAACGCTGTCTGCCAGCCATAGGGTGGCAATACCTGGCTAGGAGATGCTTCCAACATTCCTAGCTTCCATGACCGTAATTTACACCCAGCATTGTCCAGGACTTCTTGCCGTCTGTCATATAGATAAATAATATATGATGCAGTATGGTTGGAAAATCTATTCATTTCATGCCACATATTATTATATTGTATTACCTTTGTTTGCGCTCATTTTTCAAACTTTTTCTAGCAAGTGCTACAACTAACCCCCTGACTGCTGCTATGAACCCCACCCATTGGGTAAGCAGTAACATCATTGTCAGTGGAACTGTACATGAATGGTAGGTGTTAGAAACAAAGTTCAAGTGTTTAATTTTTTGTAGCGGAGATGTTCATGGTGCTCGTATTAAAAAAAAAAAGATTATTCAAACTTAACTACTGTATTATTTTCAATTTTAAACATTCATTTACAATTATTTAGCAAGAAACATCATTTTTGAGGTTGTACACCACACCCCTCTAACACTGCAGGGAAAATTAAACATTTTTTACAAAATGCTGCCATTAAAGACGTGTTAGATGTAGCCATTAATGAGTGCAGTATACCACTGGTGACACTCAGATGATAAAAGTTATATGTTTCAGCAAAGTCAGATGAGATCCACCAGCTTAGTAAAACTGAGGGCTGTGTAAAGGTCATTAGACACTGGATGCTTATTAACGTTCTTCTGTTTAAATCTGATAAGACGGAAGTACTTGTAATAGGACCACATGCAGCTAGAAGTAAGCTTTCTGATTACATATTAACTCTGGGTGGCCTTTCTGTTTCATCATGTGCAGCAGTAAAAGACCTTGGTGTGATTATTGTCTCCAGGCTTTCATTTGAAGGTCTTGTAGATAATACCACCAGGATATCTTTCTTTCATCTATGAAATATTGCTAAGATAAGAAAAAAAAATGCCACTAGTTCATGCTTTTGTTACCTCTAGGTTAGATTAATGTAATGCTTTACTGTCTGAATGTTCCAGTAGGAGTATCAACTCCAGTTCGTCTCTAGTTAGTCCAGAATGCAGCGGCAAGAGTCCTTACTAGAATCAGAAGATATGAGCATATCACTCCTATCTTATCCATACTGCATTGGCACCCAATCAAATTTCATATCGATTATAAAATACTGCTGTTGATCTATAAACACGGAATGTTCTATGCTACAGTACCTGAGCGATCTCCTAATCTTTTATCATTTACTTTCCAGTTAGTGATCGGGACTCAGACACAGTTCCAGTGATTAAGGCAAGACTAGAAATATATATTTTTTAGTCAAGCCATTTGGTAATAGTTTTAAACAGTAATCTGAACAGTTTGGATGCCTCCCAACCCCCAGCCACTCTCACGTGGCGTTTACTCAGGTCTGTGTTACCTTCTGGCTCTCCCTTTTAGTTATGCTGTCGGTTCCTGCTTGCACTCAGTGCACAATTTGCACTCAGTGAAGTACACTGCTTTTAACTATCAATCTCTCTCTCTCTCTCTCTCTCAGTCTCTCTCTCTCTCTCTCTCTGTTGGGCTACACATGCTACTCCCGATATACCAATGATCCTGATCCCTTCTGCTCTCCGCTGCCTGATCCATCCTGATGCCCTACTTCTGGTTAGAGATCTCATCACTTTGCTTCTACTGAGAATGGCCCCATATGGACAGCCTAAAGATACACTCATAAACTGTGAGGAACCATGACTTTGAACTGTAGTTGATACAAATACTTTTGCTATAACGGCATAAGTCTATAATCTGATGTCACCTAGATGAGGATAAGTTCCCTTTTGAGTTTGGATCTTCTCAAGGTTTCTTCCATATGTCATCTCAGGGAGTTTTTCCTTGCCACTGTAGCCTCTGGCTTGCTGATAAGAAATAAATACCGGTATATGACTTCATGTTAAGCATTTATATCCAGATACAGTGGTACCTCAGTACTCGGGCTCATTAGAACTCGAATTTCTTAAGAGTCGAACCAACCAGTTCTAAAATAAAATGACCTAGAAGTCGATCTGAATCTCAGAAGTTGAACCGCGGACCTAAGATAACTTGTACGTGTCAGGAATCTGTCCGTGCGGAGGGCCCTTTTAACACACCGATAGTGGTGCGGTCCAGAGGGCGTGTGCCGCTCCAAGAACATTCCACCGCAGCGCCACTGGCGCATGCGCTAGGACTCACGCCATGCTCGAGCATCACGTGGGATACTACAGGTGTTACACATTTGGTAACTATTGAGACAGACTTTAAAGAGACTCGTTCAGTCACAACAAGGTGCGAAGCTTTAGATTGCATTCCCCGCGCTATTGCCAAGCCTTGATTTTTGTCTGTTCATGCTCCCTGGTTTTGACCCTTTTTCAAGTCATTTGGTTTAAGTGATTATAGCCTTTGCCCTTGTTGTGTTGTTTGGCATTCGGATATTTCCTTGAGTGTTTTGACCACAACCTTGCCTGCCTTTTGCCTGTACCTCTGCTGTGATTGCTATTAAAACTAGTATGGAGCTTACTTCGGTCTCCCACCTGCGCATGTGCCCGCCCACACAGCCTACATTCCTGACGGTACGTGTGGGGAAATGAGTCACGTGGCACGTCTCTCAGCAGAAACAAAGGGTTACAGAATAATAATAAAAATAGACACTTTACAAATGACTGTTTTGATAAATGTGTTTAGATGTGTTTAGTCTGTGCTCTTCCTGTTCATTTTGTGTTTAAATCCTAAAAAATAAAACATATTTAGGTGTAATCTTTTGCGGCCGGGAACCAATTAATTGGCTTTCCATTATTTCTTATGGGGAAAATTCAATCAGAACTCGAACGTTTTAGGATTTGGACCCAAGCTCAGAACGGATTAAAGTTTGAGTTCTGACGTACGACTGAATATATTTCTGTAAAGCTGCTTTGTGAAAATGTCCATTGTTAAGAGGGCTATACAAATAAACCTGAATCGATCTGAATAAAAATGCATAAAAAAATATGTCAAAGTACCTTAAGCCTGACACCTATATACAGGTAGAAAATGTAATGCTTTTTATCTTTAGCTTACTATGACTGATACATCTGTAAGATTCTGCTGAGGCGAGTTCATGCCAATTACCCGCCTTTGAAATATATACACAAAGGCTGCTTGAGTAATAGTTCCTCTTTTTGGAGAAACATCCATCTGCTAAACATTAATGAGTAAAAATTGAGTAAGTCACTTAGCTGATTTCCAGTTCTAGGACCTGCATCAGATAGAACAATGTAAATATCTGTGGTCTTTTTCATTTGTTAATTTGTGAACTAGCACCTACGGAGATGCAATTAAGAGACTGCATGCTCCACCGTGCATAGACTCCTTTGATATCTCCTAGATAAAAGTGTTTATCTGTTGAGAAAAAGCTGAAAAGCAAGCTTAGCTTTGTTAATTACCTTAAAAGATGACGCAGCAAATTCTCATGATCAAAAAAACAAACAAACAAAAAAAAACAAAACAACTCACATGAAACATTACGGATAATGTGAAGAGCCAGGCTACAATTTAACAATTTATCATCATTATTTTTATGAAATTAGCAAAATCGAGGTCACTTTTTTTTTCAAATGCATATCTGATTTTTGTGTAAGATCAGTTGCAAGAGGGGCCTAATATGTTATTTTCAGTTCCAAGGAAAAGTACCGTAAGTAATAAATTGGGCCAGGACTTTGATTCCAACACTGCACTTGAAACCAGACCCACTTAAATGTGTTATAAAAATAAAAGACATACTTCAATTAATTAAAGCAGAAATGGTCATCGTTTAATATTCAAGCCAAATCTCTGTCCTTGAGCTACACTGGGGAGATGATTGTTGGCAGAAACCCAGGCCTGTTATACTACGGTTTTTGGCAATTGTGACACTGTGGGAGTCTCTTTTTTTCTTAGCAGGTTGGAGTCTTTATATATCAGACCATTTATCATTCTATTATTTCATGCTGTGATGGTTTTATACTTGCTAATATAACAGATGCCCTGAAATATGTAGTCTATAGTTCGAAAAGAAAACTGAACAAACAAACAAATATGCTAATGAACTGTATATTTGTTTAATATGAAAGTGGCCTGGTGGGTCATTTGAATAAAAATTATGAATGGAGAAAACAGAAGAAAAGAAAAACGTGACTGGGGTTTCAAGTGGTGAACCAGGCCTGGCAGACTGTGACCTTAAATCTCTAGCTTGCTCCTGTTGAGGAGCACATAGAGCCACTTTTACCACATAGACAGTTGCACGTCAACTGCATCCTTAACCCCAGCAAAGAATGAGCAGTATTTATTCACTGGACAGTTACACCACCACCATCAACCTCTATATCTGAAAATGCATCATACTTTTCCATGGAAACACTCATTCCAACTTCTGCAAAATAACATATTTGGTGTTCTTTTTAAGTGCAGAGTCTCCATTACAAAACTAATCTAATTTATCCCTGGATGGAAAAGCAATAAAATCACTAAGCTTAAACTCTTTGACTTTTAACACTAAGATACACTTAGCAACACACATACACAAGCTACCTTAAAAAGGAAACCAACAATTGACAAAATTAGTAATACCTACTACACAAAGTCAAACAATGGACAAACACCCAAATTTGTGATGGCCCATCCAGGCTATAGCACAACATAAACGATAATGTGGGTCCTCCTTCCAGCTAAAGTTCACTGCTAGACCAAGACTCAAGCCAAACAGCAAAATGTGCTTTATGACAGATGGTCTTAACAAGCATTATTCTCATGCATGTTCTTATTTGGTTGTTGGACAGTCTTTACTGCAACGTTTATTTTTAGAGAAAAAGATGCTGTCCGGCTGGCCCAAGAGTCGATGCTGAACTTCACCCACGGACTGCACTGACAGATTACACTGCCGAGTGACTGTGCCAGAGCGACATCAGAGTTGGCGCTAGTTTGGGTTCCAAAGATATACTCCCTGATTCGAGCTTGACTGGATAGGAACAAACTACAGGCAGTAGATGTTAGGACCTGCAAATCCTTAAACAGACACAGTTGCTTTGACTTTGTATATTTATTAGTGCATAGATAAAAGCCTCAGCTGGGATGCTTTCTTTTGGTCTTGGTTTGCTTTAAACTTTGACTAACCACATTACATGGTATAGACTAGGGGTCCCCAACCACCGGTCCGTGGGTCTTTTGGTACCGGGCCGCGAAACAATAATAATCTTTCTGAAATTTTTAGTTGTTTTATTTTCATTAGTTTCCTGGGTCTCTTATTTTGAAAAATTCCACTCTGGTCACACTACTGCACGTGACTCAGAGAATGTAACGGTTCCATCGCAATACTTTGCGCCCCCCTAGTCCGTCCGTTTACATCGCCAACCAAACAACAAGCCCCACCCGGTCCGTGCAAAATATTCTGACATGAAACCGGTCCGTGGCGCAAAAAAGGTTGGGGACCTCTAGTGTAGACCTTGTTTCATGATATGTCCTTATCCAAGATCATGTTTTAGCTGATTTATGCTTTTGTGTTTGCTTAGTGTTAACACTGTTAATAAATCAAGTCTGTATTGGTTTCTTTGACAGAAAGCAAGATGCCATAACAGGAACGCGGTGGACTTTTTTGTGCACCAAGTGACTCCCATGGCCAAGCACTGATAGCAGCCTAACAGCCCTGTCCAAGGCAGATAAGATGGCTCCGCATACAGTGCTGATATCCGACACTGATGAGTGGCTCTCAGTGCAACATTCATGTCTGAAGTTGACAAGTGGTCTTCCAGTGCAACATTCATGCCCAAGGTTGATAAAATGTGGCTCCCAGTACAATGCCCACATCGGTGGCCAGTGAAATGTCTCCTAGAGCAATTCCCACTTTAGAGTCCAATGAAATGACTCCAGTGCAATGCCCACCTCAGAGGGTGACACAATCACACTGGCAACATTCAAGCCAGAGGTCTGACCTGCCTCGGCCCTGAGCTCTGGCCAGGATGTCGTTGCCTGCCCACCCTGCCCCTATGTTGAATCTGCTTCCTCTTTCAGCAACCATCACACCCAGTGCTCCCACCTTGGTTTATGCTGGTGATGGCGCACTGATCAGCAGCTCAGGGCCCCACCCCCATGGGGAATGTCAGGCCAGTACCAGAGTCAATTGTGAACTTTGCCCACAGACTGCAATGATGGATTACGCTGCCAGAGTTTCTGTGCCAGGCTGGCACCGGTTTGTGTTCCGAAGCTATGCTCCCTGATTACAGCTTGATTGGATTACATTACTTTGAACAAACCATGGGAAGAAGATTCCACCCAGATATTCACATCCTTAAAAAGACACACCTGCTTTCAATTTGCACAGTAATCATTAATACACAGATATAAGCCTGAGCTGGTATGCTTTTTTTTTTGTCTTGCTTTACTTTACACTTTAACTAACCTCATTACATGCTTTTTTTTTTTCCTTGCACAGGATCATGTTTAAGTTGGTTCATGCTTTTCTGTTTGCTTAGTGTTAACACTATTAATAAAATATGCCCACATTTATTTCTGCCTCCAGTGTGCATTCTCTGACAGATACATGGTGTTCCATTCATGGGGAATTATTTACATTAGACAAGAAGCAGGATTGATCCTCCATGTTTTGTGCGGTAAATGTTTGAAACTATTTCTGTCCAGATGTCCATAAGGAGGCCAAGCACAAAAATGCCTTGATTTATCAACAATACTAAATCTATAGTTTATTCTGCAAAATGTCTACAAAATTCATTTTAGTCCAGCCTGAAACGATGGAACCGGTCAATTTCACAGGCATTAAAAGCTCTTTACTAAAGATGAAATTCAAGTTTGGTAACAAAGAAGTGCTCATAAATGAAATGCAGTATCTGAGAGTTAATGAAAAAAAAAAAAAACAACGGTTCTTACTCTCCATGAAACCAGGTAAACAACCCATTCACGAGAGATAGCTGATTCTCCGAGACGGTTCAGACACCTGTGAAGCATTTAGCCATTTTGACATGGAAAACTCATTAGACAAGTTTATTATTGAACTATTAGCCCGTGACCTCTTCCCACAGTTCATATTGTGGCGACTTCCACCCATCTCAGGAAGATGCTAGAAACAACTGGAGTCGACAACAGGAGTTTAGGAAAATCCCCAAAGCAAATAGCTGTGAAGCTCTTTATTAACAGGCTCTGATTACCACAAGCAGCGTAGCTCTTATACAAACAAGCATACTCCGTAACGAGAGAACAACACACATCTAAACTGGGCGAAATGGCCGAAAGCCACTTAATAGACGTACCGTCACAAACAACTTACCAAACACACATAAAACAAATCCCAGACACGCTTAAACAATTTCCCCAAAACATGTACACAACCCAAAACATGTACACAACAATAACAGAAACACACAACAACGACGCACAAACCAACAGCGCAAACGGGGCACGCTGGGAAACCCCGCACATACCCGGGAACGCCGCAACACTATTTTTAAGAATCAGCTGCTGTGGTGGTAAGCACGTCTATCATTTATGACTTATGCACTGAATTAGGTATGGATGGTTGGAAAAATCATATGAAACGAGACAGAGGACAACATATCTTAAGAGATATAATGGATTTTACCACTCAGACCAATTTTTACCTAAATTCGGGCATTTTCACAAGGAGACTTTTTATGATCATAGTTTGTTTGGTTTTTTTCACTTAATGGCATCCTATTTTATGAAGAACAAATAGTGAGTTCCATTTTAGTAAATGTCTCAGGCCCTCTTAAAAAAATCAAACAGATGGGTAATTTCTTGAATCTCACTGCTTACATTTGTTCAAATGTTTCTTTGATGACACAGCTCGTCAGCAACATAGAAATGGTCAGCAGTGAACCTCGATGAACATCTTGTTCCCTTTCAGAGGTTATTCATTCAGCTTTTACTGAAACCTCATGAATCAGAACACTCTCACGGGCTTACCTGAAAGGATAATTAGCCACTATTTATTGTAGAGACATTTGCCAAAGGGGACTCATAATGGCTTCCTACTGACAATCTGGAAAGCAAAATGTCCATATGTTGAGAAAAAAAAGAATTGGTAAGGATTGAAATCGATTAAACTGTCTAGGCCCTGTCATAAAAGCAGCACATGAACTGCAATTTTTAATAAACAAATACTTTGTCAATGATAACGCTCATTATCTTATGCAGAGCGTTTCATTTTGATAGGGCCAAATGCAATTTCATATGGAGATTTGTCCTGAAATCCAAACGTCAATACAGGAATTAGTAAGTATAGTTGCTGTATGCACAGCATTTAGCATAGTAAAGTAAAAACCTTATTAATCTCCACCAGGGGTTTGGACTACCACTCCAATCCAGTCCTCACATCTTCTACCGCCGTGCTTCTAGTCAGCTATAGATTCTTGTTATAAGACAATTTATGCAAGCCATAGATGCACATGCCTCATGAAGTCTTGCCATTATTTATTGTTGTGCTTCACTGAGCTTTGTATTCTGACTTTCATTCATGGGCCAGTGCACCCTGTCTCAGTGGGCTGTCTGGTTCCACTAGAAATAACCACAGTTGGCAATGAATTGACTTGATGAGATCCCCATGCACTTTGCCAAATCTGTCTACTTCTGAGTATAGATGTCACTCTACGAGGCTTTCATGGTGTCTTGACAGAGTATCCACTGCACCGTTGTGCAGTTCCACTGGGAAAGTTACTCTCTGTGAAGCTAAATATAGATCAGTTTCCGTGCAAGGTACAAAAGAGCCATCTGCCTCGATTATTGATGTATTTGACTTTCTTCAATTTGTCCAAGTAGATTAGCACATGGGAATGTTTCAGAAGCAGAAGAATATGTTCTGATCTCATACCATTGGGACACGTTTCTGTCCTCAGCAAGTGAAGGAGGCACCCTTGGCGACTATCTTTTAACAATTAAACATTGCTGATAACCCATTTCCAAAAGTCTCTCTATTTTTAGTAAGGCCTAGGGGACCGCTGCTGTCAGCAATCTTAACAATTCTCAGCAGGAGCCAGTACTACACGTAGCAACTTGGCAAAATGTCTGGCACCCATTATGGTGGCAGGGTGGTTAGCAATGTAAATAAATCTAGCTTCCCTCTCATTGGTGAAAGTGAAATCTTTTCTGAGTATGCCATTGGATCAATTACCATAAGGTGTGCAAGGATGGTGGAGGTCTCCCTGTGTCATGAGGGTGGCACGGACACGTCGTGTTAGTGAGACAAAATTAGATATATTAAGAAGAGTGCAGGTAAACAACAGTAAAGTTCTAGGCAGGATAAGTCTCGCCAGCTAAAGAAGGCTGGAATGGTCCTCAGCCTAGCAGCTTCACAGTGAGGCTTGGTGGCAGTCCCGAAAGTGGATTAAAGTTCCACTTGCTCACGCTCACACTGGGAGAGCCGACGCGGAGGGTAGCGAGTCCCGTTTATTCGGAATGTCCCTGCACAAATACACAAAGTAAACTCGGACATTAAGCGCGACAACACAAGGGTGACCAGACAACTAGCTAGAGGTGACTGGCAGATATAAATAGCTAGGGGTTGATGGTGATCAGCTGTGAGTGATTGCGTGTGTGTAGAGGAATGTGTGTAAGAGGGAAAACCCAGTCAGAATTCAGGAGAGGTGGAACGGTGCGGCGCAGGTCGGCCGCCTGTCAGCCTGACACCCTGATGGTATGGTCTGGAAAAAACCATTGATGCTAGGGAGATACCATCTTGACTTGACTTGTTTTCCAGGATAATTAAACATATAATTTAATGTTTAGTATGGACAACTTGAACCACATCGGAAACTCCAGTATACAGAAAGAGAAGTATGGTTCATTGTTTTGACCTGCACGCCCTTACTTTTTTTTTTTATTATTAAATCACGCAACACATTGAGAGTGAACTTCTTGGGATAGAGCAATAAATCTGTTGATGTCTGAGTAAGCCTTGAGACCTTTAAGGGCTGGGGACTGGTGGCAGAAATGCTGTTTGAATCCTATGTGATACAAATAGAGACTTGCTATGAGACACACTGATCTTATGCAGTCACCATCATGAGTGCTGTTTTGGCCAGAAATGCATCAGGCCCAAGGCTTCAGGGTTGTGCTTCACAAGACTCTGTCAGCACATACAAATACTGAAACCTGGTCTGAGATTGATTCAACCATTTTTTTTTTTTTTTTGCAGGAACCAGTGGGAATATCATCAGTAAGGAATTAGCAACTAGCAAGTAAAAAAGACTAGCCACAGCAGTTGGCCAGGAAAAGGGCAAGTATGCATTGTACTTTGTTTGTTCATTGAATTTTTCTAATCTTATTTCTTTTACCATATTTTATTTTATTAAACAGAGTCACAGAATTCACAAGATACTGTGAACATTCAGCACCAGCACATCAAGAAACCATACTGGATTATATGAGTGGAATTATAATTTTGTGTGAGCTTTTATCCTTGTTTTTTAATTGTTTTGTTTACACATGGATAAATAACTTGGCTTACTGTAATCACCTCACACACGATAACAGGGTCACAGGCTAAAATCATGTCATGGCTTGAGTGTAGCTTATACAAACGAGAAATTTTGTATGAACTTTTGTGTTCGTTTTCTTCACTAACGCCTGCACATAATTCCCCATTGTAATATTTAGACTTTATAAACATCTCATATCAAATTACTGAAACATTCAAAATCATTTCACCCAAACAATGGAAGAAACCTTTTTGTTTGACATTAAAAGAAATCACTAAAGATGTTCTGTTTGCTTCAAATGAACATTTATGGGTTTTATTGTTAAAAAGGAGGAAAATGGCATGGACCTCCATGTCAGGTTCTAGACCTGCACAGACCTCTGTACTTCAGCCAGGTTTGCACAGATGAACTTATATAGATATTTTGCATTAATAAAACGGTGTATGAAATGATTCCACTAAGAATATGGATGCCCAGACGAACACTGTGCTGAATCCTTCAACCCTTCCATAGCCTATTTAGCCATCATGACTACTGCAGTTTCTTCTGTAGAAGGTCAGCATATTGTACATTTTGCACTGGATTTCTACAAAACTTCAAAACCAATTCAAAGTTCTACTACTCACCTATAAAGCTCTCCACACTTCCCCCCCTTTTCTATTTATTGAATATTGTGCTCTTCTTTTTACTACCCTCTTTCCACCTTCCTTGCACTGGAACAAGAACTCCTCTAACTCACTCTAACTGTTAAAAAAAATCACAAAAATATCACATTTCATAACTTGTCTGAATTGGTTAGAATCTTAGAGTTAGAGGCTCCCCTCCAAAGCTGTACTTCCTTGTTTTGTTTTTCTATTTTCTTCTTTTTTTTTGCACATACTGTAATTATAGTACACTGCATAGTATATAGTGCTTTTATGTATTATACTGAAATGTACTCTACATTATTATTACTATTAATATGAATATTTGAACATCAGGAATGCTTGACATTATACAACCCGAATTCCAAAAAAATAATTGAGAAGTTCATTAAATTTGAATAAAATGAAAACTGAAAGACTTTCAAATCACATAAGCCAATATTTTATTCAAAACAGAACACAGATAACACAAATGTTCAAACTGAGAAATTTTTTACAATTTTATGCACAAAATGAGCTCATTTCAAATTTGATGCTCACTACAGGTCTCAAAATAGTTGGGACAGGGGCATGTTTACCAT
Source organism: Chrysichthys thysi (assembly GCA_030068315.1). Lineage (NCBI taxonomy): Eukaryota > Metazoa > Chordata > Actinopteri > Siluriformes > Claroteidae > Chrysichthys > Chrysichthys thysi. Next base: position 14,287 of record JAQLOM010149734.1, read on the forward strand.
GGTGTAGCATCTCCTCTTCTTGAAGACGTCTGGGTATCGAGGTTATGAGTTTCTGGAGTTTTGGTGTTGGAATTTGGTCCCATTCTTGCCTGATAT
>JAQLOM010149739.1:0-14382 GCA_030068315.1 Chrysichthys thysi
TCTTTATCTACTTTGAGGACTTGTGTGAAAATGTGATGATGCTTCAGGTCATATTTAAGCAGAAATGTAGACAATTCACAAACTTTCTAGCACCACTGTACAGTGCAGGAGAGCAAACTAATAATATCATTTAATCCCATTTTAATGATCATCTCTATGGCTTGATCATGGTTTGAGTTTATACTTCATTGTAGGCCTAACTTTTTTGCCCCCCAGATTTTCATGTGTTTCTTTCTTTATGGCAAAACCGAATGTGCCCTTTTTACATTTTTAGGGCAGTTTGGTCCTGAGTTCAGTTTGTCGATTTAGCAGAAAGACTGCTAGGTCTTATGAGTAGTAATAGTTTAAGCAGGAATTTTTTTCTCGTGTGTGAATGCTCTGATGTCTTCGGAGACCACTCAGCTGGTTAAATTTCTTCCCGCACTGTGAGCACTGATATGGTTTCTCTCCTGTGTGAATGTGCTGGTGTAGATGAAGACTACTTTTACACATAAAACCCTTTCCACACTGTGAGCAATGATATGGCTTCTCTCCTGTGTGAATGCGATGATGTCGATAAAGATGACTCATTTGAGTAAAACTCTTCCCGCACTGTGAACACTGATATGGCTTCTCTCCTGTGTGAACGTGCTGATGCTGTAGGAGATGAGCCTTTTGACTAAAACTCTTTCCGCACTGTGAGCACTGATACGGCTTTTCTTTTATCTGAATCCTTTGGTGTTGTTGAAGCTTACACCGATGAGTAAAGCTCTTCCCGCACTGTGAACACTGATATGGCTTCTCTTGTCTGTGAATGCACTGGTGTAGCTGAAAATCAACCTTTCCAATGAAACTCTCTCCACACTGTGAGCAGTGAAATGTTTGCTCTCCTGTATAAAAGGCTTGCAACACACCATCAGTTAGTTCTGGAAGAGTCAAAGAAAAAAAAATAGAAACAAAATATGAATTTGCACGAAGATTATATCATAATTGTTTAGTTTTATAATTAGCCTACCAATGTAAAGTGGTGCTAATGTTTTTAAGGCAAGTTTGAAACTAAGTTTGAAGAAGTATATAATGACCAGAGACAGCACTAAGTATAAAGCATGCACTCCATTAGCCATAGAACATGACAGTCATGTCATATAGCATAGCGAGTAATATTCTTCTTACATGGGCTACCATCTAATTATTTTTTCCAGTTTCCTTAGACTGAGTAATGTTAAAAAATAGTTAAGGAAAGTGTGGCCTATGTGTTAAGTCTAATAAAACCTCAGAGCAAAAGTCTAAACCTCGACTCACTAACACTGGAGAATGTGTGTCAGGCCAAAGAATGAGAGCCCCAGCTGTATGAAAAGAGAACTCTGAAATAGGAATTTATTTTGGGGGACGCACTTCAAATATATCACTTCAATGTCCTGAACCCATGGGGAGTGGCAGTTCCAGTGACTGTGGTGATGGTGGTTCTTCCCAAGAGACAGTAGCTGGGGTCGGCGTTAAATTCACGCTGGTTTCTCCCACCATCTCAGAAAACATAGGTTTCAAGGATAATTGTCTGATTTGGTTTTTGCCACTAAGCAGCCTCACAGACCTCACAGAGCTCCTCCAGGTCCAGTTGTACACAGTATCCCCTAGCATTAACAGAAAAAAGTGGTTTAGGATGAATTCTATGCTGTGGTGAGGCAGTTCTTAGGGCTGGCTGGCTATTATTATATGTTTGTGCCTAATTTTTCACATTACTAGCTTCAAAAAAAGGACTGATAGATTCTCCTGAGACCAACGTGTCCTACAGTTGGGCAAATACTCAACCTCTGATACTACCTACTGCTAGTACTATCCCACTATGCCCTTGCTCTGAGAAGCACCCCCACAGCATGTGCTGCCACCACCGTGCTTCACCATCATTATGATTTTAGCCAGTTAACAATCAGTGCCTCTTGTTCCAGATGTAGAGCTTGGAGTTCACCCCAAAGAGGTCAGATTGTTTCACATTGTACCAACATCTTTTTTCTCAGTCCTTTAACTGCAATCCATATGGCTTTTTCTCAGGAGTGGCTTTCATATAACCATTCTAAAATAAAGCCTGATTGATGGAGTACTCCCAAGGTTCCCACAAGTTCTCCAAATTCTGTGAAGGACATCTGAAGCTCTGTCAGTGTGGTCGTTGGGTTCTTGGTAACGTCCCTGATTAAGGCCCTTCTAGCCTGGCTACTGAGGTTGGCAAGACAGTAATCTCTAGGAAGAGTCCCATTGGTTCCAAATTTCCTTCACTTCACAATGATGAAGCCTATGAAAACTTGTTGCAAATGATAGAATTTGTCCAGCAACTGTGCAAGTACCATAAACCATGCTAGGAGTTTAGAATAAGCCAGAATTCTTTTCTTTCAATGTCTCCTTTGCAGTGATTAAGAATAGCATCTTCTCTGATGGTGCAACAATGGATAGGAACAAGGCAGGTGAAGCATCTTCAATCACGCCTCCACAGATGCTTTCACCATCAGGCATCTTATGCCCATGATTTTGTAGGTGTTTCATCCTTTCTGTTTTGTTATATACTGCATGATTGCATTTGGTGTAATAAACTCACTTACTACATAAATTTTTTAATCACTTGAAAATTCTTCTGCAATAAAGTATACAACTTACAGCCATCTTATGGTTTTAATGTACCGTTTAGACAAAAATAGCTAAAACTCTTACATAAGACTGGCTTTGGGTAAATTAGTATTTAGGCTTATCACAGCTGAAAATGTTTACATTAGTAAGCTTATGATTGAGGTTAAACTACAATCTCTAAGTTGTAATTGTAAATTCCATAAGTGATCTCTGACAAACTGAAGTAAAAATCTAATACTTACAAAACGGACCACATGCAGCCAGAAGGAAGTTTTCTGATTACACAGTAACTCTAGATGGCCTCTCTGTTTCACCATGTGCAGAAGTAAAAGACTTTGGTGTGGTTATACCAATCAGCCTCTCCGTTGAAGCTCAGATAAAAAATATTACTAGGACAGCCTTCTTTCATCTCAGAAATACTGTTAGGATAAGAAATACATCACTCCATGATGCAGAAAAACTAGTTCAGGCTTTTGCTACCTCTATCTTAGATTACTGTAATACCTTCCTGTCCTGGATGGATGTTCCAGTACGTGCATAAATTAAGAAGCGCTTAGCTCCCTCATTCTCAGCTCAGTTCAAAAAGACAATAAACAAACAAAATTAAGGTTTACATATATCAATGTTTTTAAATCATAAAATTAGATTGAAAATCAAATAAGACCTTACTATTTGCAAAGCACTTTTTATTCCAGAGGTAGTCAAATGCAGGCCTCAGAGTTTTGGCATAATCCTCTGCATACCACACCAAGAGCTCCTGTCCTGGTTTAATGGGTCGAGAGCAACGGTACATAATCCCAGCTCGATACTGAAATGCCACAAGATTTTGCTGTCCATCATTACACACACAGTTCACATACCTGAGAGATGAGGTAAAGTAGCAGAAAGGGGAGCAAATAAAAAGCTCAGATGTCAGAGATACAGCCCACAAAATAGCAAGGAAAACATTCTCCCTGTCCTCAAATCATTGTCTGGGAGATTCTCACTTGTGTCTGTGCTTAAATTTTACTTTACTTTAATTCTTCAACAATTTTGCAATATCTTTTGTATGTTTCACTTCCCTCTTCATTTAATTTTTTTGTCTTAAGACAGCATGCAGAGACCATCAATGCCATACCTATCTAAAATAATCTCCATAAATCTTTGACTAAGATATCTTTAACCTGGATTTAACCCAAGTAGAAAACAAATTGACCTTTTAAGAAACAAAATCCACCTTATACTTATTTGCATACAAGACAGCTGATCATTGTCTTTCTAAATTATTTCATTTTTCTTACAAGGAAGGTGATTTTGCCCATAAACTGTTAGCATCCCACTAAGCTATGCATCAATATAAGCTATGCTAGGCTAATCACTGTTCTTGTAAGAAAAATAATTCAATTTTATTATATAACTGATACTATATTTGCAAAAACTAAAACACTTTAGGCATTTTTGTCCAGAAGCAGATATAAATAATTATATTAGCTGTTTAGCACCATTCAGACATATTTATTGTTACTTTCCAGCAAGACATGAGGGATTGTGTAACTTTCTGTGCTTCACTGAGACATGGCTTACCCCTACCATGCCAAACAACCCTATAACCCCATTGGACTCCCATGAGTATGGAGCCCCACTTTAGCATGGGAGCATGTGGCGCGGGCTGCACATCATCATGGGCTACAAAGTTAAAAATGTCACGTCAGTAAGAGCTCAACATGTTCTACGCCTGTTTGGAGACTAGCATTGCAACTGCAATTAGGAGGAGGGTGACATCAGCGATCAGCATGTCATCACCATCGCAAAGCAAGATGTGAGAGCATCACTGAAGAGGGTGAACACCAGGAAAGCGGCAGATCCATACAGAATCTCTGGGCACCTGCTGCGCTAGCTGTTCACTAGCATCTTTAAGGAGTCTCTCTGAAGCACTACATGATCCAACATGCTTCAAGATATCCACCGTCATCCCAGTGCCCAAGAACAATTATTGTTCATGAACTACAGTTCATCGTTTAATAGTACCCAGTAGACTGTTCACTAAACTGAGGGATTTGGCACTCAACAGCCTTTTGAGAGCATGACTTCCTCACTGGCAGGACACAGGTGGTGCGAGTTGCTGGCTGTACTTCCAGCAGCATCACCACCAACACAGGAGCGCCACAAGGGTGCGTGCTTCATCCTATGCTGTACTCTCCCTACACTTGTGACTGTGTAGCCACTCATGGCACCAACACATCATTAAGTTTCCAGACAACACAGGAGTGTAGGGTTTCAGCTAGAACAATGATGAAACAGCCATCATACTCTTCAATATGGCACCCCGCACTTTACATAGTTATGTACAGTTTATTTATACTAAATGTCTTTTTGGCTAGATGTATATTCTGTTCATTCTATATTTCACTTTCTTTCACTCTTTTTAATTTAACATTTTTTTTTACTTCTGTTCCACAGCCTAAGCAGTGATCAGGGTACATTCCACTATATGTTATACTTGTTTAACTGTGTATGCGACAAATGAATCTTGAATCATTGAGGACCATCTCATGAGTGTCCCTATAAAACCAGAAATTCTGAGAGTGGACGTTCTCCCCATTTAGAAATTGTCAGGTCTGCTTTTTTTTTTTTTTTTTTTAATAAAATCTTATTAAAATTCTTCAAAACGTAATTATAACTAGATGTCAAGGAGCTTAAATCATGTACACAACATGCAAAAAAAAATCACACTGTTTACATGTTAGATAAGTTTTACAATTCATCGTGATAACAGACTCTATTTACCTCAGCCCAGGAAATAGTTTGATTAACAAAAGTGGTCAGCAATACACACTTCCTGTGTATTGTACCTACCCTTCCCATTTTGTACTCGAGTTGAAAAAAATATTTTAGAACCTGGTTTCACAGGTTGTAAATTTGTTTTGCACTTCTCAGCCAGCATAGCATAGAATTCTTAGTCATTTTCCCCATACCTGGTCATATTAGGGTTTTAGGCAAGTATAGGATTTCAGTGTAGTTCCTTACATTACTACAAGTAATATTGTAGATTCCCTATACAGCCTGATTCCCTATACAGCCTGATTCCCTATACAGCCTGATGATGTAGCTTACAGCAGGATATGGTTGCTGAATTGCTGGATGTCCAGGTGGTGCTCAGAAAACAATGTCGGCTTCACAGATAATTTGAATTTTGAGGACAAGACTGGCCTGTTACAGGACAATATCCATTCTCAGAAAGGTGCTACATTCATTTCTTGCAGCATAGCTCACAATATCAGAACAAGCCTACCTAATCAGGGATAATCCAAAGCCAAGGGCAGAGAGCAGACAAGCAGGCTAAGCTGACTATCTGCTAACCATCGAGTCATCACTCCTGTTCTACCATAATGAGACAGTCTGTTTTCAGAGCTAAAAAAAACATGTAGAAACACTAATTGAAATAAAATTATATAACACTGAATTCATAGCCACCACTTTGAATCTGCATTTAAACTGCATATTGTTAAATAAGTAATTACTGATCAGGTGTTTAATGTACTGTGTTCAACACAAACCTGGATTAAATCAAATGAGAGTTATGTACATCAGCCTCAGGTAGCTGGCAGTGGAGAAGGCATTGTAATTACTTATAATAATATTGTAGGCAATTCAAATATTTAGCAAAACTCTAGATTATGTAGCTCTACTTAAAAGAAAAATAATTAGAGAGAACAAAAGTAGCACTCTGGTACAACACACACCTCAAAACAGACTACTCAGAAATTGGAATGTAAATGGCAACAAACTAAACTGATCAGGCCAACACCCAGATACAGCTCAGCAGTTGGAGAGTAAGCCCACAAGAAATGAGCTGTGTGGGGTAATCAGTATGGTGGAACTCAAGAAAGCTCCAATGACAATGGCAAGTGGCAAAGCACCTGGTTTGTATAGTATTCCCTCAGATATCCTGAAAAATGGCAGAAGTTTGTGGATCATTTCTCCTTCGCAGCTGATCTGTTTGGTCTAAAGATCAACATATATAAGACCGAGCTGCTCTACCAGCCTCCTCCAACGTCCACTGAACTGCCAGAGATGATTACGGCCCACAATGAGCTGCTGAAGACAACTGAAGTCTTTCATTTACCTGGGTAGCACTGTCACAAACACCAACTCTGCAGATTTGGAAGTTGAGAGGAGGATCAAGTCTGCCACAAAGGCTTATGCTGCACTGCATAAGAGACTATGGAGCCGTCATGACATCAGCACAAAAACCAAAGTGAAGGTTTACTCAGCTGCAGTCCTCCCTTGCCTGCTCTATTCCATCGAGTGCACCACTCTCTACCGCAGACACATCAAGGCTCTGACAAGACTCCAGCTTCACCACCTATGCTCCATCCTCAAAATCAAGTGGCAAGGCCATATCCCAGATGTTGAGGTACTGCGCCAAGCAAACACAGTCAGTACTGATGCCCTAATAACCACATCACAGCTTTGCTGGGCAGGGCATGTACATCGGATGGCCAACAGCAGGCTGCCAAAAGCTGTGTTCTACTCGGAACTGCGCCAAGGACAAAAGGAGCCATAGAGGGCAAAAGCTGTGTTTCAAAGATGTGTTGAGGCAGCATATGAAGACAGCAGGCATCCTACATGACACCTGAGAAGAAGAGGCACTCCAGAGACACAAATGGCAAACACTGTTGAGGAAGACCACGTCAGCCATAGAAGCTGCTTCAGCAACTTCTGTTGTGGAAAATTCTCTCTTAACTTTCAATAATCTACATCAGAACACCAGGAACTCAAATGGGTTGAGGAATCGAGGCTTTAATTGTGGAGACAATCAAACCCCGGGAAGTTGTGCTCTCCTTCTTCCAAGTCCCACAGGGCACCTCAATTATTTATCCCACCTTCAAATCGGAAATGACATCACCAATATTGGCTCCGCCTTTAACATCCCACAACCACTAGATGGCGCCATTATACCGTACAATAACGGACATTTTGACACCACAAACATCGAGTTCTGTTAACACTGAAATTCAACATTAAACAATCATCTTATTCTAATACATGAGGTACTCTGGTTCTAGTATTAATCCTAACATGAAAATAATTAGACACACAATCACACACTATTCTCTCCAGCTTTCATTCATTTCTCACTCTCTACTTGACTCTGGAACATTAACAGCTCTCATAACTTTTCAAACTTCTTAACAAAACTCATAACCTTAAACATTCTGACAAAGGGAAAAGATTCACTGCTCCCAGGGATCCTTGGTTAAAATGGAAAGCACAAAAATGCAACACAAACCCCACTTAATTCCCTAATCTTTAGTCCCCATCCCTGCTGGATGGTCTTATTGCAAAGGTGGCATCATAGGACCACACTAAAAGTGAGTAGGTACTTGGAGTATAAGCAACAGGACAGAGCACAGAAAGTGCAGTTATATGCCAAACATTCGCCAAGGCAACAGGCCATTACAGATGCCATCCTGCATGATCTGGTCCTCGGTTGCTGCCTACCCCTGTCTCTGGTCGAAAATCCCCATTTCAGACACTTTTTATGAGTTCTGGACTGCAAGTATACACCAATGTCAAGAACAACCCTGACAGAGAATCTTACACCAGAGTCTGTGAGGAATGTTAAAGCAAAGATCATTGAACAGTTAAAGGCTCAGTCAAGTGTGGCAGTTACAACGGACCTTGGTTTCGGGCTAGACGGTCTTGACTACAACACTTGTACAAACGCGCGCACACACACACACACACACACACACACACACTTTACAATGTGTGGTACTGGGGGCATGGTCGAGCGCCACCTGCTGGTGGGAGAGTGAGGTCGGAGACGGGGAGTGGTGAGTGAGTACACCTGGTGATGATTAACCCTGGACACCCAGGAGCTGAGTGCATGTGTCTGTGGAGTAAATGTTACAATCAATATAATTTGATAGCTGAAAAGCTGAAAATAAAAAAGAAATGCTGAAAAGCATTCCTATGCATGTGAAGTTCAATTCTTCCTTAACCAGGGAATACCACAATGGTCTCGAAACCTGGGAAAAGCTCACAGTGTACCTGCAGCATGGACACCTCCCCATTCGCCAGCCTAGTACAGATGCTGCCTGCCACCTGCCAGGCCCAGCATCAATAGCTGCTTTCTCTCCGGCAGGAACAGGAGTGGTGCTTCCAGGTTCTGCTGGAGAACCAGGCCTAGGATCGTGCCGTGCTGAAGAACCTAGTGCAGTCTAACGGTGAGTTGGGAGAAGGATGTCCGCAGGTCACAGTGGTGAAAATGGCCCAGCATGATGACCAGAAGGCCTTCCTGGTGCTCTTTCAACATATGGTGGAGCTGTGCAGGTAGCAGGAGGACCAGCGGGCAGCCTGACTTCTGCCCCTCCTGTTGGGGGAGGCCCAGCTGGCAGCCCAACAGCTGCCCCCGGACAGGTGCATGGATTATGAGCAGCAGTCATTCTGCAGCAGGTCAGCCGGACCCCTGATCAACATCATCAGCGGTTCTGGCAGCTGTCACTGGAGGAGGTCGAACAGCCCTTTGCCTACGCCCACCAGCTACAGGACGCATGCCAGTGGTGGCTCCTGGCTGAGGACCGCACCCCGGAGGAAGTCATTGAGCAGGTCACACTGGAGCAGTTCACCCAGCGCCTTCCCCCGGGCACAACAAACTGGGTTCGCTGTCACCACTGGCCCGTGCATTCGAGCTAGCAGAGGATCACCTGGTGGTGGAGCCGTAATTGGGTGCGCACTGGAGACCTGCATTTTCCTTCCCTTTGTCTTCCCCGTTCTCCCCTGATCTATCCCCCCTCCTTCCTCTCCTCCTGTGTCCGTGCATACCCCTATTCCGGCCCCACGGAGGTGGCTGGTTGGCACCTTTCGGCCTGCCGCCTGAGTCAGCGGGGTCGCCCCTAGTGTATCTCGTCCAGTCTCTATGTTTAATACAGTTGTTCCTCCCCAGGTGTCCCATGCTCAAGTCACCAGGGCTGAGGGTGCACCTGGGCCGGTCTGTTGGCACTGTGGGGAACCAGGACACTGGCAGGATCAGTGTGGGGCCATAGAAATCGGGGCGGTGGTCCAGATCCCCAATGCACTGGCGGCTGCCCCCAATCGGGCTGGAATGTATAGCATACCGGTGAGTATACAAGGGGCGGCCTATAACACCCTGGTGGATTCAGGTTGTGAACAGACCTCCATCCATCAGGGAGTGAGTCAAGGTGTGGCAACAGGTTCTCAATGCCTGGTGAAGGTATTACGTGTACACAGGGACGTCCACAAGTATCCGATTGTGCCACAACAGATACATTTTAGCGGACAAAACCATAGTGTCAAGGCGGCATTTAATCCCTGCCTTACCCACTCGCTGGTACTGGAAGCCAATTGGCCAGGGTTTTATAGCCTAATAAAAGACCTGGTAGTGGGTAGGTCCTGCCAGGGTAGGCCGCGGGAGAAACCTAGGCCAGTGCTCGCTGGAGAGGTTTTCTCAGGGCCGTCCGCGTCAGGTCTGCATCCAGATGACACAGAGGGGGAGGAGCCCCATGCCCCCCCAGGGGAAGCCCCTGGAGGATATTCCCCTGGAGCAGTCGTGTGACAACACCCTGAGACACGCCTTTGACCAATTGAAAGTAATTGATGGTCAACTCCTCCAGCCAGGTGCTGGAATGACCTATCCATATTTTGCGATAATTAAAGAGTGGATATATCGAGTGATGCAGGACACTCAGGGGATCAGGTCACCCCATTATTGATTCCAAAGAGTCACCGGGAACTTCCAGGTGGTTCATTATAATCCAATGGCAGGACACCTCTGGCAAAATAGAACACTAGCCTATCTCATGGCCTGATTCTATTGGCCAGGCATTCATGGCAATGTCCACCGGTGGTGCGTGGCATTCCGCAAATGCCAGCTGGCTCCAGTGGCCATTCCATGGGCTCCATTGCAGCCTCTCCCTCTGATTGAGGTCCCTATTTGAACTTCTGTATGGGCGTTCTAGTAGCATCCTAGACGTTATGAACAAAAATTGGAAGGAGGGACCGTCTTCTAGCAAGAGTGAAATTCAATACATCCTGCACTTGCATGCAAAACTCCACATGTTCTCACAACTAACCCTGGAGAATTTACGGCAAGCCCAGGAGCAGCAAGTTCGGCTGTAGAACATTTGAAGTGGGAGATAAAGTTTGCGTATTACTGACACCTCGCACTCGAAATTACTGGCCAAGTGGCAAAGACCCTTTGAGGTCACACGGCAAGTTGGGGATCTTGACTATGAGGTGAAGTGGATGGATAGGGTTGGGGCATGGAAAATCTACCACCTCAACCTGCTAAAGCGCTGAGTTGAGGAGGTACCTGTGGGGCTGGCAACAGTGGTTCCGGAGAAAGCAGAGCTGGGACCGGAGGTAAACTCCAAATCTGATGCACATTCCACCCTGGTCCCCTGTGGAGACCACCTCTCACTGTCGCAACTCGCGCAGGTTGCCAGGTTGCAATGGGAATTCTTGGACATGTTCTCACCCCTTCCTGGCTGCACGCACCTGGTAGAAGACCACATAAACCCTCCCAGCTTCCTCCCCATCGGCCATGGGATTGTGCTATAGACCTGCTGTCGGGCACTCAGCCACCGCGCTCATGGGTCTACCCATTGTCTCGGGAAGAGACTCGAGCCATGGAGGATTACATGCGCGAGGCGCTAGCTCAGGGCCTGGTCAGCAGGTCCACTTCATAGGCCTCTGCCAGTTTCTTTTTCATTGCCAAAAAGGGGGGAGGTTTATGCCTGTGCATTGACTACAGGGGGCTCAACGCAGTATTGGTACAGTACGCCCATCCGCTTCCTCTGGTACTGTCCGCTATAGAACAATTAAGGGGGGCAACAGTGTTCACCAAGCTGGACCTGCGAAGCACTTACAACTTGGTTCGGATCCGCACAGGCGACGAGTGGAAGACGGCTTTTAGCACGACGTTGGGGCACGACCACTACAATGTAATGGAGTATGGACTGGCTAATGCACCCAGTTTTTTTCACGTGTTCATGAACGATGTGTTTAGGGACATGCTGGGTCGGTTTGTGATTGTCTACTTAGATGATATTCTGATATACTCAAAAAACTATACCAAGCACGTCCAACATGTACGTCAAGTCCTGGCATGCCTGCGTCAACATCAGCTATATGCGAAAGCCGTGAAGTGTGTCTTCCAACGGGAGATCTCATTTCTCGGCTACCGCATAGGCCCCCACAGCATTGCCATGGAACACGATAAGGTATCAACAGTTACCGCTTGGCCAATGCCACAAACAGTGAAAGAGTTACAATGATTTTTGGAATTCGCCAACTTTTATAGGTGCTTTATTAAGGGGTTCAGCACAGTCGCAGCGCCACTAACTGACCTGCTAAAAGGAGCACCTAAACGCATTGTTGTGACTGCCGCCGCCGAACAAGCGTTTTCCCACTTAAAGCACCTTTTTTTGTCCAACCCCGTACTGAAGACACCTGATCCAAACAGGCCTTTCTGGATAGAGGTCAATGCATCCAAAGTAGGAATCGGGGCCGTCCTCTCCCAGAAACATGGCACGAAGGACCTGTTACACCCGTGAGCTTATTTCTCCCGCAAATTAATGTCCGCTGAAAAAAATGATGACATAGCCAACCGGGAGCTGCTGACAGTAAAGGCAGCAGTGATGGAGTGGCGCCACTGGCTAGAAGGTGCAAAATATCCATTCACCATTCTGACAGACCACCGGAACCTAGAGTACATGCGCCAAGCTAAACGCCTGAACTCCAGGCAGGCTCAATGGTCTCTTTTTTCCTGCTTTAATTTCACCATCTCGTATCGTCCTGGGTCAAAGAATGTACGGACTGACGCTTTGTCAAGAAAGTATGCGGCTGACCCGCCGCCTGCGTCACCAGCGCCCATTCTGCCACCCAAGCTCATGGTGTCCCCGATCACTTGGAAAGTTGATGCAGAAATCAAACAGGCGACACGGGGAGCCCTAGCACCAGCCGGCTGTCCTCCGGGCCGCACTTACGTACCGGAGGCACTTCGGGCTCGGCTGGTAGAATGGGCGCATACAAGTCCAGCTGTAGGACACCCTGATGTAAAAGTTTGGGTTTTACTGCCCGATGGACTTAACAAATTCTATGCCCGCTTTGAGGACCCGCACACCTCCTTCAGCACTAGACTCACCAACCCACCAGGTGAAGAACCCCTCAGGGTGTCCCCAGCAGATGTGAGGAGGACCCTCCAGAGGTTAAATTCACACAAAGCTGTTGGTCCTGATAACATCCCGGGGCGGGTGCTGAGGGGCTGTGCAGACCAGCTCACAGAGGTTCTGACAGACATCCTCAACACATCTCTATAACAGGCGGTGGTCCCCACCTGCCTGAAGACTGCCACAATCATCCCCATCCCAAAAACCTCCACAGTGACTAGCCTGAATGACTATCGGCCAGTAGCCCTCGCCCTGACAGTCATGAAGTGCTTCGAGAGACTGGTCATGGCCCATATCAAGGACCACATCGATGTCACTGTGGACCCACGCCGAATACAGAAGGAACCGAACCACAGAAGATGCCATATCTTCTGTGATCCACACTGCCCTCATCCACTTAGAGAACGGACGACCTTACCTGGAGCAGCAACACTTCCTGCCTAATCAGGAAGGCACACCAGAGACTCTATTTTCTCAGGAGGCTGAGGCATGCCGGACTGGGGAGCTCAGTCCTAACATTGTTCTACAGATGTGTGGTGGAGAGCGTCCTGTGCTCTTGCATCACCGTGTGGCACGGCAGCTGCTCTGCAGCAGAAAAGAGGGCTCTACAGAGGGTGGTGAAGGCTGCACAGAGAACTGTGGGATGCAGTCTTTCCACCACTACAGACATCTACTCCTCCAGATGCAGGAAAAGGGCCTCCTCCATCATGAAGGACCCCACTCACCCCGCACACAAACTATTGGCCCCCCCCCCCCCACACACACACACACACACATCACTCCCACAGAATATTGCACAATGCAGCGGTTTGCATCAGATCAGGACTGGAGCATCACATTGTTGCTGCTATTTCCTGTATATATTGTTATTTTAATTCTCAACGTCACTTGACTCTGTACACTGCTGGGTTTTTTTTTTCTTTTTTTTCCTTCTATATTTATATTTATTACTTAGTTGTCTTATTTTATTTTATGTTTATCTTTTTATACTTTTTTAGTCTGTCTACTAGGCTTATACCAGGACCAGGGAATCTAATTTCGTTTCACCTCATGTTTTTAACAAGGGATGTAATGACAATAAAGCTCCTTGAATCCTTGAACTAATCGGCCTCAAATTTTGCAGAACTATTCAGTGTGAAGTGCAGGTCATATCTATATATAAATATTGACACTTTGGTATAGTGCCACTAACTGGTAGCTAAAAAACTATGGCATTCCAGTTTCTGACATGCTTGGAGGCAGTTCATCAGATTCACTGGAAATTTGGTGAGGATGTTGTCAAGATGCACCTTATGAAGTGTAGGTAAGGGATTTTTGATATATTGAATGCTGACATGCCAGCAACATTTTAAATACAAGGTATAGGTGATGATTCTGGGGGTTGGGGGGTGGGGGGGAATTGGTATCCCATATTATGGGGCACTTAACATGCAAGAAAACTAATATTTGGCTTCCATATCAGGCCCCATGAACATAAGGGGGGGCGCAGAAGCTTGGAATCATGTGTGGCCAGATGGCACAACAGCACCACCTAAGGCAGGGGTATTCAATTAGATTTTTCATTGGGCCAAATTGTCATACAGCTTTTGCCAGTGGGCCGCACATTTCCCTG